>JAWMRA010000078.1:148420701-148434672 GCA_035584735.1 Pseudotriccus pelzelni | reverse complement strand
TTCCCCCAGAGGGTGGTTGGGCACTGACCAGGCTCCCCAGGGCAGTGGGCACAGCCCCAAGGCTGACAGAGCTCCAGAAGGGTTTGGACAGCACTCTCAGGGACAGGATGGGGTTGTTGGACTTTCCTGTGCAGGGCCAGGAGTGGGACTTCAATGATCCTTGTGGATCCCTTCCATCTCAGGATATTTTACGACTCTATGAACACTCATGATGCAGCAGAAGCTCAAGGAGCGATTCTTTATCAAAGCAAGACTTACAGACTCCTAGGACAATGCCCATTTGCCTGGCAGGGGATGAAACTCTTCAGATGATGAAAACAGGACCATCTCTGTCCAATGCATATTAGCCATGGCCTTGTTCCAGCCCAGTAGTGATGCTTCCAGGGATGGGGCAGCCACAGCTTCTCTGGGCAAACTTCTCACCCCTATTATTACTATTATTATTATTAATTTCATTATTATTGCTCTGCTGTTATTTCTATCATGTCTGTTACTTATTCTCAATTATATCACACTGTTATCTGGAGATCTACAGCAATTTCTGGACCCCTCCAGGCACTGATCGTGCTGAGCTATTTCCTAATCAGAGATATGGGAATAACTGGTTTTTCATTTTTTTGCTGCCAATTCCACAAGGTAAGCAAATAAATGAGTAAGTTGGAGGCAGATCTGAAATGAGGCTAAGGAAAAACAAAAGAAAATCAGCTAACTGAAAATGGAAAACAAACAAACAGGGGAGCAAGCCCGGCACATCCGAGTTTAAATGAACGTTGTCTTCCGCCCACAATGAATTTCTTCATGTTGTTTCCAAGCTTTATAATGTGTTTCCTCAGCACAGCAGAAAATAAAATATCTAAATGGAACATCAGTTCATATTAAAAGAAAATAATAAAAAAAAAATTGAAAGTGTCTATTTTTAGGAGAAGAACAAAAAGTGAAACGTTTCGGGTTTGGTTTTCTGCGGCTGAAAAAGAAAAATCAACCCCCTCGTCAAAAATTTGTGTGGAGTTTCTATTAGTTTGGGGATCTACCTTTTTCCAACAAAATTTTTTCAGCTGGAATTTGTTTTGACTGGCTTATGGCAAGCTGGTGGAGCTGGAAATGCCAACCTGCACTTAAGAATAGCAGTCCCCTTATCCTGGTCATGATCCTAATTTTTAAGTTGCCAGTGGAGAAAAATGTCTGGGAATAAAGAAGCCACTTAATCTGAAAATTGTCTAAAATCAGAGAAAAGTAACTTTCAGCGGGGTGAAAAATTCACCCGTTCACAAATTCAGGGCTAAATTCTGCGCTTTAAAAAACATGGCACATTTCTGCAGTTGTCAGACTCGCTGTAACCTTAGGGGTGTGTCTTACTCCACATGTGTCCATGAGTCCTGCTGTGTTCTTTAATAATGTATATTAATAATTAAATATTCAAGAAGCTCCTAATGGAGGAGTCGTTGTGGGAAGTAGGAAGTTAATCTTGTCATGACTCTCCTTATAAACTTCCTGTGAAATGGACACTCCCTTCTCACAAACATCTGTTCCATGAGGGGCAATGGAGGCTCAGAAACTTCCACGTCATCCACCAAGTGGAAACACGTGACAGGGGGAGAAAGCTTTGATTTTTTTTTTATCTATAAAGAAATGTAGATACAGAGTTTTGAACAAGTTTTCACCATGGAAGTCTCTATTGAACTCTTGAGGAACTGAAAATCCAGATATCCCATGGAAACTACTCACTGGGAGACACTCCCCAGTCATTGAGAAGAATCATGAAAGATTGGTTTGAGTTGGAAGGGACTTTAAAGATCATCTCATTCCAACCTCCTGCCATGGGCAGGGACACCGTCCACTAGCCCAGGTTGCTCCAACCTGGCCTTGGACACTTCCAGGGATGGGGCAGCCACAGATTCTCTGGGCAACCTGTGCCAGGGCCTCACCACCCTCATAGTACAGAATTTCTTGCTGACAGAATATCTAAAACTCCCCTCCTTTAGTTTAAAACCAGCCCTCCTTGTCCTGTAACTTTCTGCCTGTGTAAAACCTCACACTCCCTCTTTTTTATAAGTACTGGAAGGTCACAGTGAGGCTTTCTCAGAGGTTTTTTTTCTCCGTGCTGAGAAGGGATGAAGTTGACCTCTCCTGGAGGGTGACTGTTCCACCTACCCTGGTGGTCTGGCTGGAATCACCATCAAGAAGAGCTGATCTCTCTGTTAAATCTCACAGCAGCTGAGACCAAGGCCCTGCCTGTTCCCAGAGCCATGTCAGGCAGGTGAGATGGATCCTGTCCCCCCCTTTATATTGTGTTTCTTGCTCTGCTTTGGGTTCATTTCTTCTGCAAGTGCCAAGAAAAGACACCCGAAAAGGCAGTGGATCTATTCCTACCTGGGTATCACTTTGATGGTTAAACAAAGGTGTGCTTCTGTTACAAGTCCAAAATCCTCCCATTTTCCACTGAGTAAATGACAGATGAGCAGCATTTCTGTATTTGCCTGAGTGCTGCCCTGGCTGCCATCGAATTTTGCAAAGTGAGCCAGCAGAGTTGGTCACAGGCTCATGTGGGGACACTGTCCTGAAAGGTTGACCTGTGAGAAGCAATCCTGACTTGAAGGCAAAGCTCATCTTCTCACGCAGCACGGACAGAGCCCTTCGCTTGTGATACTCTTTCCAGGTCTTTGGGGAAGGAAACAAAAAAAGAATCTGAGCATAAAACAGTGGAAAGACAACAGCTGTAAGGTGGATCAGTTGAGGGTTTCACCAGCTGTTCGCTGTGTGGTCTTGTTTAACAGTCCACAAATGTGGATTCCCACTCTGATCTCCCTACTAGACCTTTCCAGCCTCAGCTGAGCCTGGGAAGGCAGGTTAGATGAAGTTGGCCAACTAAAAGGTGACCAAGACTGAAGACAGCATCTCAGGACACTTTGTGTTTTGGCTGTAGAAATGAGCTTTCCAACACATGTCAAGTCCTCTCTGTGTTTTAGGTGCCGTATAAATATTTAATTCAGAAGTCTGAGCACAAACTCAAAAAACTCAACCAGTCTTCTGTCAAGATTCAGGGGGGGAACTGTCTCAAACTGTGAGAGCAGCAAACTACAACCCTCGTCTCCTTACTGATGCATTTCCCATGAAACACTTGAAAACCTCTCACGCTCTCAGGGATCTTCAGGAATCCAAGAAAACAGGGGCAAAAAAAAAACGCCAAGGAGGTTGCTTGCAAATAGTAGTACCGTTATTGCTGCCTCGAGTTTTTACTGCCAAGAGCTCAAATTCCTCCAAACAATAAACAAGCGCAAAGATTTCACTGGCTCTCAGCAAGTGACAGGCCTGGGGAAGGGGATCAGCCTCTCCCAAGCACTAATTGAAACTCGACAGGTTCCTGCTGCTGTCCCAGCAGCTCCGGGATGGATTTTCCAAGGGGGAACGCTCGTCTCCCGAGCGAGGCTCTCGTAGAGATAATAAGGCTGCTCAAAAAAAACCCAACAAAACCAACCAAACAAAAATTAAAAAATAATAACTGCCGCTCCCAGCCCTCATTTGGTTTCACATTCCAAATCCAACTGCAGATCTCCCTGATAGCTCATAATTTAACGGTCCTTTACGTGCGGTTTTAAGGTCCATTGTCAGCGACGCCGGAGCGGATAAGCCAATTAGATCAGCTGGGTCTTGCATTCATGTAAGACAAATATATACCAAAACAATTAAATGCGCAGTTTAATCCCCCCCTCCCCGAACTTTGAAGAAGACAGTTGCCTGCCTGAAGGTCCCAGTATCGGGGTTTTGTTTTTTTGGTGCCTCCCATTTCCAGCTCCTGACGTCGACGCGCCATTTTGGAAGTGCTTATTTAGCACGGCAAGGTACACAAAGGAATTGTTGGCCTCAGTATCTCCCAGGTGGGGAGGCTGAAGCCCTGAGCGGAGAGAGGTCCCCGAAGGCATCAGCAAGACAGGGAGTATTTTTAATTTCCCCTCACTGCCCACCTGCTTCTGCCCCACGGGGTTTGGTTTTCCCTCCCAGCCTTCTCCCACACAGATGATTTCCCGCTGCTCAGCAGGGCTGAGGGCTGGAATGTTTGTACACTGACAGGCAGGGGATGGGAGACTACAAAATATTGGAGTTTGGAATCAGCAAACTTTGCTACTGTGGGGAACGGAGGGGTGATCTCATCCAGCCTCCAGGACAGACCCTGAGGGGAGATGAGTCCTGCAGAGGGGGGCCACTGCTTCTTGCTGACACAGGGATGATCCAGATGGGTTTGTGTCCTTCCATCACAGCCCAGGGAGACCACCTGAGCAAACCCAGGGCCATGTCTCTGTCTTTCCATGGGGCCAGCAGACAGCTCTGCCTTACTTGGCGCTGATTGTTTGTGAAATTTCCTCCATTATTTATGAATTTTCCATGCAGCCACCCTTGGGTTAATGCTTCCCCTGCTGTATCCTCGGCATCTATTTCCATTCTCATTACAGGACTAGAGGAATCGATGCAGGTCAACATTAGAACATATTTTATCACGAGATAACAGACTGGTTTTGGTTGGAAGGGATCTTAAAGATCATCCAGTCCCATCGCCTGCCATGGGCAGGGACACCTTCCACTATCCCAGGTTGCTCCAAGCCCGTCCAACCTGGCCTTGGACACTTCCAGGGATGGGGCAGCCACAGCTCCTCTGGGCAACCTGTGCCAGGGCCTCCAGGGTAGGAAGTGACCCTGACTGTCTGCTGTTGTCTTATCTCCTAATTTGAAGTTCCTCTGATCTGAGGGTTTCTTACTTAAAGGTTTTTATCTTTTTTGTTGTTGTTGTTGTTATTGTGGTAATGAGAACCTTGAGCTCATTTTGGTCTCTCTGTCAGTCATGTCTGGACTAATCCCAAAGCTTTCCAGGAGCTCACAGTCTTGCAGAGCTGCTTTGGAAAACAGCAACCAAAAGGGTTTCCCAAACCACTGCAAAAATCCAACTCCAGGCACCTCTTCTAGAAACTCTTTATTGGCTGTCTACACTGGTTTAGACATCTCTGCAGCCTGGGGAACAGGAGACTGGAGAAAAAAACAACATGGAAAATTGCAGTCTTCATTCCTGAAGTGTTGCCTCTGCAAGCTGGGAGAAGCCTTGGTTTATATCAGAGCAAGAACAAACACATTCAGCAAAGAGCATTCGCTTCTCTGGTGAGAACACCTCACCAGTGATGGGACCAGGGGAAACGGCCTCAGGTTGCACCAGGGGAGGTTTAGATTGGATCTTGGGAAAAAATTATTCACCAGAAGTGTCGCCAATCATTGGAAGAGGCTGCCCAGGAAAGTGAAGGAGTCACCGTCCCTTGAGGTATTTAAAGGACATAACTGTGGTGCTTTATTATATATTTATTTATTATATGATTTATTTGATGTTGTAGGCACTTGTTGTGAAGTGTCTTCATGCTCTGGTGGTTCAGTGATGGGACAACCGGCCTTGTGCTCAGCCACAGAGCAGAAAGTGAGGCTGGGAAGGAGGATCTCGAATTCCCGGATACTGAAATGGTAGGAAGAAGGACGGACAAACAAGAGCCTTTGGAGAAATAACAAAATTATACATTTTTGGGGTTTATTTTAAGGGACTACACAAAGGAAGGACACTGGGACACTCATCACTGGTGATCTTCTCCTCTTCAGTCCCAGAAAGTGTTTTTTTTTCAGTCTCTGAGTGTCTGTTTATGTGTATTTGCAGTTGAAAATGCTGCAGCCAGATCCTCTTAGACACTTCTCTGTTCTTCAGCTCTAATTCCTCTCAGCTGAAGCTGTTTTTTACTGATGGCATCTGCCCAGAATGTTAAACCCAGAGGTACCAAATCAAAGCACCTTTCCCAGCAAAATCCAGGCAACAAGCAGCTTTTTGCAAGCCTTGCAAATCAAGTCCAAGTGACTGATTTTGGAACAGCCTTATGTCAAGCACTGTCCTATTTGTACGAGGCTTTTAAGGAGCTGTCAACTTTCTTCTTTCTCTTTTACACTGTCTTTCCAACTCTGTCAGTTCAGCTGAGCCTTGAAGCTTGGAGATGCCAGGTAGCAGCAGCAGCAATTGTGTCACTGCAAGTGCAAAGCCTGCAGTGCTCTCGCAGCTGCACCGAGAAGGAGGAGCTGGTTGTGACACCGACAGCAGAATCCAGCTTGGGCAAAATGTTGAAAGAAATTTAAAAATTGTGCTGTGGAGGCAGGCTGGGAGAGTTGGGGTTGTTCAGCCTGGAGAAGAGGAAGGTCTGGTAAGATCTCAGAACCTCTTTCAGTGCCTAAAGGGGCACCAAGAGAGCTGGAGAGGGATTTTTGATAAAGGCCTGGAGTGGCAAGGTAAGGGGAAATGGCTTTGAACTGCCAGAGGGCAGGGTGAGATGGGATGTTAGGAAGAAATTCTTCCCTGTGAGGGTGGGGAGACTCTGGCACAGGTTGCCCAGAGAAGCTGTGGATGCCTCATCCCTGGAAGGGTCATGGTTGGATGGGGCTTGGAGCAACCTGCTCTAGTGGGAGGTGTCACTGCCCATGGCAAGGGGATGGAACTGGATGGTCTTAAGGTCCCTTCCCACCCAAACCATTCTGTGGTTTCATGATGAGTTTGGAGGTGTGACCTCTGCTCAGCACTGATGAGACACACCTGAGGTTTTGTGTCCAGTTCTGGGCTCCCCAGGAACAAGAAAGACGTGGACACTGGAGAGAATCCATCAAGGGCCATGGAGATGATGAAGGGACAGGAGCATCTCTCCCATGAGGAAAGGCTGAGATCTGGGACTGTTCAGCCTGGAGAAGAGCAGGCTCGGAGGGGGTTTATTAATGTCTATAAATACCTGAAGGGAGGGTGAGAAGAGGACAGAGCCAGGCTCTCTTGAGTGCCAGGCCAAGAGGCAACGGGCATAAAGAGAAACACGAGAATTTCCTTCTGAACTTCAGGAAACACTTTCATTGTGAGGGTGACTGAGCACTGGAAAAAGCTGCCCTGAGAGTTCGCGAAATCTCCGTCCTTGGAGACATTCGAGAGACATCTGACATAGTCTTGGACAACTGGCTGTAGGTGGTCCTGCTTGAGCAGCTGAATCCTTTTCTGATTTTCTCCTTAAGTCACCTTCCTTCCTTCCTCCCTCCTTCCCTCTTTCCCTTACTCCCTTCTTCCCTCTCTCCTTCTTTCCTTCCTTCCTTCCTTCCTGCCTTCTGTCTTCCCTTCTTTCCTCTCTCCCTTCTATCCTTCCACCCCATCCCACCCACTTTTTTCTCTCTGTCTTTACTCTTAGTTTCTCCTCCCCCGCCTTGTTCTTTGCATTTTCACAGGTGTGGATCAGGGGCAGGGCTGCAGTTCAGTGGTATCCTCCAGTGCCAGCTCGGTGTGCTCAGCACTAGGAGTGTTACCCCTGGGTGTTTCTTACACGGCAAATCATGTAACAAGTCGAAATACAGGTCAGCTAAAAACACCCTGAAACCTGGCAGGCACTTTATTAGTTGTTACTCTCTGGCTCCAGGATGACTTGGGGATTCAGTAAGTGGGTTAAGGAGTTTTCCCATCAAGGTCAGTGGCAGGAATCTGGTGCATAGTGGCAATAAACACAAGGTGTTTTCTGCCCTACACAAGTCACTGAGTTTTGGCTGAAGCTCCTGCTGCAGGAATAGGAACACTGAAAAAAAAAAAAAAAGAAGCCTCTAAAAACAAGAATGCAGGTTTTGGGGGATTTTTTTTCTTTATTTTTTTGATCCAGAGAGAACAATTTTCTCCGGTTTTCTCCAAAACAGGCTGTGGAAAATAAAGGAGAGGACAAACTACATCCAGATGGAATGGCATTTGAACACTGCTTTGCCATAAGCAGCCAGTGGTTCCTGGTTTCTGTCCATCACCTTTTCAAAGTCCTAGTGAGTTTGAATCTCCATGAAGTCCAGAGGGTGTGTTCTACCATCACCTGGTGGAGTTTTAATCCTGGGAAAGCCAAGCTGAATCCTCTTTCTGTTGAAGAATCTCTTAGAAAAAAAACATTCCCAGAGTGTGCACTGAGGCTTTGGATCCATCAGTGTTAAGAGATACTTTTCCAGACAGAGATATGATGAGATACATCTTTCAGAGACCAGTTCAACTCAGCTGATCCTGGGGGTCTAAACCTGAGCCAGTCCTGAGGCAGGTGGACAGTTCCATTAGACGGTTGCTCACCTTCTTTACACATTTATCATGGGATGGGTTTAATCACAGTCTGAGATGCGGATATAGAGGAGCTGTTTACAAGTATTTCCATCACCTGGCTTGTAGACAATTTGTCTGGGATCCACCCTTCTAATTTAAGCTGCCCATATTTAGTGTTTCCATCAGATGCTCCGTAGTAATGGAGAATTAGTCAGCACGTTCAGAGAGGGTAGGGATGTGATTCATCAAACCTCAGAGAAGCAGCTGCTTTAGCATAAACCAAATCTTGTCCTGAACTTCATCAGTCCCCCTGATTCACTCTCCTGTGAGAAGAAAGAAAGCCTGGGCTGAACTGGTCAGTAGTCACTTCCCTTTGTGGAAATGCACAAACAGTGGGACAAATCCCATCCCTAAGGACAAATCAGATGAAAACCATCCTGACTGTGTGAGATGAGGTCAATCCTCACTGCCTGGCCATGGGGATGTTACCAATCTGACAACCAGATGTGCCAAAGCACTTGTTCTGCTGTAGTTGCAAGGCACTGCTGTTACAAAGGCAATAATGCCCCTGACAGTGAGGGAAAGATCTGTAATGGTTTATCTGCCACAGATCTCTTGGACTTTTGGAAGTCAAGCTATAAGCAGAGAAATGAAACTGAAGCGTGTGCCAGGCCTGTCTTGATTCCACACTGGCTTCTGAAGAGAATCAGGAGGTCTGACTTGGCCTACAAAGTCCCCAAAACGTTGGATGTCACTCCTACGTGCCCACCATCACAACGGGGAGATGAACATGAGTCGAACGCTCATCCAGCTGGAAGGGGGAAGACGGTTGGCATCAGAGATTCCCTTCTGTGCACAGCATTGGAG
This sequence comes from Pseudotriccus pelzelni, assembly GCA_035584735.1. Taxonomy (NCBI): domain Eukaryota; kingdom Metazoa; phylum Chordata; class Aves; order Passeriformes; family Tyrannidae; genus Pseudotriccus; species Pseudotriccus pelzelni. Next base: position 148,425,701 of record JAWMRA010000078.1, on the reverse strand, counting down.
TGGCCAGGATTATCTTGCATCTCTGGACCTGTCAGACCTGCCTCAAAGCTCTCCAGCTTGACACGGGCTGGCACACCAGCAAGGCACGGGGTTTTCATCCGAGTTCCTTGTTTTCTTGCTCCTCTGATTTACTCCAGGGTCGCCCATGGCTCGGCGAGGTGCTGGGGTTTATTTCTGCCTGCACACCCCAAATACATCAACATTAATTGCTCTTTTCAGGCCTTGGCTACTTCTTCTTTAGCAGAGAAGTAGAACTCAAGCAGTGATGAATTCTCAGTTCATGCCCATAAATCCAGACTGTGAACTCAACCCTGGGTTATTATCGTTCGTTTACAGATGATCAGTCGGAAGGATGGAGAGGGAATGGAGAAGGACTCCACTTCTGCTGCCAGCAATATGTTGATGAGCTCCACTGCCTTCCAGTGATGCTTCCAACCCTTCTTGTAATCTGTCAGGGTGCCTACAAGGAACAGCATCTGGCTCAAACTCAGCCCTGCAAGAATGAGCACATGCCGACTTTAAAAAAACAGACACAAACACACCGAAACTTGAGGAACTCCCTTTGTCACTATTTCTTTTTTTAAGGAATCTGCTTTCTCACTGTGCGCCAAGGACTTGTTTGCATCTGCTGTTTGCTGCAAACACTAATTCACAAGCTCACCCCTGGATCTAACGCTGCCTGTTAAGGCACTTCATCAAGCTGGTCACTGACAGACTCCCTTCAGTCAGCAGGAGGAAAAGGAAAGAAAAAGGAGCCAATACAAACATGTTGCTATGGAGGAAATGAATAGAATGCTCATTGTGCATAGCATGACTTAAAAAGCGTTAAAAAAATCCTTAAAACAGGGTGAAAAATGTGGGGAAAGTTGGAAACACATTCAATATTTGAATTAACGTCAGACCTGCATTCTTTTTGTCAGAGGAGGTGAAATTCAGCTCTTTCATTTTACCCTTCTCCTCCTCTCTTACCCTTTTCTCTCTCTCTGTCTTTTTTTTTTTTCCTTGTTTAAATAAAATAGCAGTCCAAGAATAGCAAGAGTGGGAAAAGTAAACTGGCAGGTATTAATTAGCTGGACAGGTAGCAAAAGTAAAACCTCCACAGCTCTGTGCTCTGGAAACTCTGGAGCGGAGTAGGAGGGGGAAATTCACATTTAAATATTTAACTCATTCTATTTATTTTTTTTTTAAATCAGCTTTCCTGTTGAGTTAGAGGAAAGAAAGATGGATATGGCTTGCATCCTTCTCTGATGAATTTGACTTTTGCACCAAAATCAACAGCATCTCTATGATAAAGAGAGAGTCAGTGCTGTAACTTTGATGTCCCACTGCCTTACTTCCCCCTGCACGATGCTATTCCTGGACCTGAATGCCTTTGGAAAACAGGGCTTCATGACAGAAGTATCAACACAAAATTAGGTTATTGTTTAACTCCAATTTCACTACATTTTAAGATCATAAGCTGGTTTTGCTCATTCATAAACTCGCCAAGATATATTTTTAAATCCTCGTGCAAACCTGACCCTTATTCTCTGTTTTTCACTTTATAAATTCCAAGAATTTCAAAGCCACTCTTATTTACCTGATACAACACGTGGGGTCTGTTGGAGGGGCCAGGAACCACTTCCTTGCCACTGCTGGTTGGCAAGTGTTTTCCTGTGGATCCACAGCATGTCGGATACATCCTGCTCCATGTGCTTCCACCAGATCCACACAACTGGAACATCAGATATTAGGAAAAAATTCTTCCCCTGGGAGGGTGGGGAGGCCCTGGCACAGGTTGCCCAGAGAAGCTGTGGCTGCCCCATCCCTGGAAGTGTCCAAGGCCAGGTTGGACGGGGCTTGGAGCAACCTGGGATGGTGGGAGGTGTCCCTGCCCATGGCAGGGGGGTGGAACTGGATGGGCTTTGAGGTCCCTCCCAACCCAAAACATTCTGTGATTCTATGATTCTACTACAGAAGGATCTTCCCAGGACAGAAAAAGCTGCAAATCTTCTAGTTTCCCAGAGTTCTGGTAGGGAAGGCAAGAGAAAGGTAATTTTTTTTCTGTATAGAGTCTCATTACAGTATTTGACCTTTTGGGGAGCAGAAGTCAAGTTTCCATGACCTTTTCAGTTCTTATTTTTTTCTCCTAAAACTGCCATCCAGGAATTCAGATGTCAGGCTCCTCCAGAGGAGAACAAAGAGCAGGAGCTGAATCTTGTACTGTAAACACATGGACACGACCCTGAGTGAGGGCTTTGTGATCATCCACTGTCAGCCCTGAGTTAGAAATTATCTGGGATTGGGGTTGATCAAAGGCTGGGATTGAACAAGAAACCAAAAAGAATATAGGACAACACCACAGAGGGCTGATTGCCTTAAAATGATAACCAGATTATTATTATTATTTTTAATTTCTCAGGAGACATAATTGTGCAGGTCACCTTCTTTCTTCTCGGCGTGTCAAAACAACTCCCAGGTCTCTCTGTGGAATCGCCACCAAGGCTAAATTAGTGCCGTAAGCCTAAATCTCTTTCTGAAAAACAACAAAATACGACAGAAGCAGCGAATCAGCCAAAATTAAGACATCCTAAAACTCATTTCACCAGCCTGCCTCGTACTTATTACATGTAAAGCAACCTGAGAGCGTAACAGAAGAGAGGGATATAATCCGACATTATTAAAAAGCCATCCATCAATCTCCCCCCGTGCTGGGAGGCACAAATGCTGCTGTTCCCAAAGGCAGGAATGCTCTGCTGGGTGAGGTACGTGCAGGCAAGTGACTGAACACACAGGGAAAACCCCGTGGCACGGATTTCCCCCTCTGTTACTCACGGATGTGTTTCAGAGGAGAGGACAGACCTGCTGCGTTTTGGGGGCCGAAGCCCCCTGTTTTACGGCTTAAACAACCCCCCTTCCAAACTTTGGGGCTAAACCAGGGTATTTGGGGGCTAAAAAGCACCTAAGTTGGTGTTAAAGACAGGTGTGAGCCATAGGTGTGTGTGTGGTGGGGAGGGGAATGACACAACTTAAAAACCAGATAATTTTTTTTCGGTAAAAAAGGAGACAGTTTTGGGGCTCCAAAAGAAAGGGGCAAATTTTTGGCCACACGAAAAGGGCCAAACCGGGACCAAAGCCAACAAAAAAGGGGCAATATGGGGCCGAGCACCAGAAATGGGGCCAATCTTCCCTCAAAAAAAAAAAAAAAAAAAAAAAAGGGGGCGATTTGTCACCTAAAAAAAAAAAAGGTGTAATTTGGTCCGATTGCGGTTTTTTTTTTCTTTTGGTTCTTGACACATTTTGGAGGTTTAAGGTTATTTTTAGGGGGTGTGGAGGTGCCCAAGGTGGATTTTGGGGTGGGGGGCTGGATTTGGGCACCCACCTCCTCACGGGCCCAGCGTGGAGTGCTGACCAGACACCTCCGGAAACATCGAGGCGTATTTCTCCACCGAGAAACACAAGCTTCGAAGGCAGGGCACGTGTTTTCCCAGGTTTTGTTCAAACTTAGAGAAACCATCAGAGGAATTCACCAGCGCAATCCAACAGTTCACGGAGAAGGAGCCAAAGCCCTGGCTGCCCTTTAACAGCGACGTGGGAGAGGGCGAATTAATTTGGCTGATAACGTTAATTCCCGATAACATTCCAGGCTGACAACATCCCTAACTTCTGGTTTTTGCCTCTCGTTACACTTTGCTCTCATCTCTTCCCGAGATGAAGGTCTGATCCTCGGGCCATGTTGCCAAGTCCTTTTCCCTAAGACAAAAGATGAGGCAAGAAACAACAGATGGATACGAACCAACGACGCAGCGCCGAGAAGTCATCAGACAATCTGGTGCCAACCATGCTCAAGATATCCCTCCCTGCAGTTCTCTGCAGGCTCTAATTTCTGCAGACAGCTGCCTGGGGAAGGTTTTCAGAGGTAGGTGTACCGTAACACCCACAGCTTGGGAATCTCTGGGCTAGAGGAAAGAGGATATTTTTTCCTCCTTATGTTCCAGAACTCGGCGAAGTCCTACAGCCCACGCAGAGTACATCTCCACTGAGCTGTTTTTCTGTCCCTACCTGCAGTCTCTCTCCATTTCCTCTCCATCCCCAGCACCGACAAGGTTAGTTGGAAGTTACACCAGCAATGTTACCACCACAAACGGCCGATAGCTGCAGGAACCTGCCAGGGAGGCCTGAAAGAGAAAACAAACCCCAACTGCAATAAAAGTAATCACTGGATATTATGAACAACTTTTTCGGCAGGGAAACAGTCAGTCTGGGAGAAGACCTCTGAATAATCTGCTGGGAGAGAGGTTTTCTATCAGAAACCACAGATCCTTCCCTCCTTCTATCACAGTGTGTTTGTGACTGCAAAATGCACATCAGCGCAATGAGAAAGGACAGTTGCACATGTTCCATGAGCCCCAGGACGATCATCTCGGCATTAAACACTGTTTGCTTCTGCTGCTTGGGATGAAAACACAGCCTGAAAATCCTCCCTGGGTCCACCTGCACCAGGGGAACAGTGGGGCGTGATTGTGAATGGGATCAGTCTCTCTGTGAGTGGCAGGAACCAGGTGATAAAGAGCTTGGAAAAAAAGACATGCTCCTCCACCTCCAAAAAAATTCAGATGCTTTGCTTGAGGTTGTCTTGAGCTGCCACTCCCTCACCTTATCTTTTGATCTGTGGGCACCTTCTGAGCTCCTGGGAGATGCCACGGCACGAGACCTGCTTCTCATTCAGAATAAAGAGTTAAGCTATTTGCTATTATCCTATTCAGTGACATGTGAAATCATAGGGGGTGCTTTCAGCTGGTTGGTTTTCTACTGAATTGATGCATATTTGCATTTTTTTAATCATTTTTTTATGGTTCAGCAACAAAATTGTGCGCTGCCAAGAGCTTTAATCATAAAAGCACAGACTGGTTTGGGTTGGAAGAGACCTTCAAGATCATCCAGTTCCAACCCCTGCCATGGGCAGGGACACCTTCCACTAGCCCAGGTTGCTCCAAGCCCTGTCCAACCTGGCCTTGGAC
>JAWMRA010000078.1:148393368-148420601 GCA_035584735.1 Pseudotriccus pelzelni | reverse complement strand
GGAAAGGGTGGTCAGGCCTTGGCAGGGGCTGCCCAGGGAGGTTTGGAGTCCCCAGCCCTGGAGGTGTCCCAGGAAGGCCTGGCCGTGGCACTCAGTGCTCTGGGCTGGGACAAGGTGCGGGTCGGGCACATCAACAAGGCACAGGATGAGAGGAAATGGCCTCGAGCTGTGCCAGGTTGTTCAGGTTGGATATTGAGGAAAATTTCTTCATCGAAAGAGTTGCAAAGCATTGGAATGGAAGTGGTGGAGTCCCCATCCTTGGAAGTGTTCCAGAAACACTTGGGATGTGACACTTGGGAACAGGCTTATTGGTGAACATGGTGGTATTGGTTGATGGTTGGACTTGATCTTAAAGGTCTTTTCCAACCTTAAGAGTCCCTGGATTCCCTGGCACACAAACCCCCATGTTCAATCAGCTCCACAGAACGGCCACACAACAGGTTTTGAGTGGAGAGTTCAGGCATCCAGAAAATACAGTGGCATCTGGTGTGTGGATCAGCAGGAACAAAGCTCTTTAGAATAAAACTGAAAGGGGAGAAATGCTGGGGGGTCTGTGAGAGGGAACAACTGAGAGATGCACAAATGAGCCAACAGACTTCTTACCAGTGACACCACCAACACAGGTGTGAAGGTACCGGTTTTTTTCCCCCCAGAATTGTGAATCCACAGACTGAGACATGTGAAGGCACAGGAACTCTGAGGCTTCTGCAAGTGCAATATACAAACAGCAAATGCTTAGGAATTACAAAAAATAACAACAGAAAAGCTTCAAATCTAAACAGCAAGGCAGAAATTTTAATACAACTGTTGGGGAAAACAAAACCAAAGCTGAAATGAATCCAAAATTTATCACAGTTGCCATGTTTCCCAGGATCACAGGTGCTGCTGTGTAAGGAAAGCTGGGCATTTAGTGCTGCAAGGCATTTTAGCAGAACTGAACACAACTGGCCAGGAATTTTACTGTGTCTCTGTTCATTTTTCCCACAGCAGAAAGGGCAGATTGATCCAAGGGGGATTGCACTGGAATGCAGGACTCAGATGTCCTCCCATCACCCAGGAACACCCAGGCTTGGTCCATTTTGTATTTCCAGTTCTGTTTCCTCAGGTGGTCAAATGCCCAGAGAAGCTGTGGCTGCCCCATCCCTGGAAGTGTCCAATGTCAGGCTGGAGCAGCCTGGTCTGTGGAAGGTGTTCCTGGCCATGGCAGGGGTGGAATGAGATGGGCTTTAAGGTCCTTTCCAACCCATACCACTCTGGGATTCTGTTACTTCTGAAGCCATTGGCCAATTCAAACCTAATTTCAGAAAAGCCCAGAGAAAATCATGTTTCATGAAAAAAAAAAAAAAAAAGAGACTGGGTAGAACAAAGGACCAGGAACCTCCTTAAGCAACCTCTTGTGACTAAGAGACGGAATCGGTGTCGGCTCATTCGCAATCCCCCAGTGACTCACTCGAGTGGGAGATGAAAGGGCACCCTTTGTCTTAAAAAAGCTACCCACAGGAACATGGGGTAAGATTGTGTTGTGGCTTGAATGACCTTAAGCTCAAATCCAGCACTGCCAACAGAGCCTGGTGGCATAGGAGGGTGAGCTCAGCTTGGTCTTTAAATCTGTTCTAACACCCCATTAGCAGCCTCTTCTATGGTGGTGAAACCCAGCATTAATTCCAGTTGTGCCTAGACATGAGGCAAAGCATGGCTGAGAACTGCTGTGATGAAATGTTGCTGGTAGAACCACACAGCCTGCCAAAGTCCCTTACAAATCCCTGTGGCAATTCTCTGTAAACACCCTCTAGAATGGGATGTGGCACAGGGAACCAGCTCCTCCCACGAACAGCTCTTTCTCTGTGATATCTGTGCCCATATATCACCACAAGGTAGCAGAGGCAATTTCTGAGGTTCCCAACCTCATCTCTCTGGTTGTGTTTTTTCTTCCCTCCAGCTGCAATTCCTGTCTCAGGGTATGTGACAGCACCGAGGCTGCTGCAGCAATCAAGGATCCACTCCCAGAATCCCAATTCCAAAGGCAAGAGATTCACCTCAGCAAAAGCCCAGCAAACATCCCCACTGCTCAAAGAACATCTAAAAAGCGTATTTATGGAGTATTTGTTTCAGCTGGCAGAGCAAGGTGGGTAATGATCACTCAGTTCTCATCCCATTCCCACCAAGATTGCTTCAATCATGTCACCACCAGCTTGATGTGAAGGTCTAAAGCTGGTTATGCTTCCAGGATACCTTCTCATAGCATCATGGAATGGTTTGGATTGGGAGGGACCTTAAAGCCCATCTAGTCCCACCCCCTGCCATGGGCAGGGACACCTTCCACCAGCCCAGGTTGCTCCAAGCCGTGTCCAGCCTGGCCTTGGACACTTCCAGGGATGGGGCAGCCACAGCTTCTCTGGGCAACCTGTGCCAGGGCCTCTCCTCTCTCCCAGTAAGAAGTGGTGGCTTGACTGGTGGTGGTCTCATGTAGTACATAATACTTGGACTGTTCCCATCTGCTTTGTTATCATTTATTCCAGTTCTGTGGAGTAAATGGGAAAACAAAAGCAATCTTTGAAAAGAAACACTGTTAGCAGGTTTATACTTCAATGCTCCCACACGCACTTGGGTCTTGCAGGGCACTGCAGGATCAGGTTTAGCTTTGTGTTGTGAACTAAACATCAATGTATAGATTTGGTGAATTAATCTCCCTCCCTCCTGAGCTGTCTTTAAATGTCTTTACAATTGGAATTCTCTCTGGATGCTGAAACGGGGTGAGATTTAACACAGATTGGTACGGTCGCTCCCCCCAAACTCCAGCCAACGGAGGAGTTTGTTCACTTGTGTTTGTCTGGTGATAATGTCAATCTATTTTTTTTTGTCTTCTGCACACAATGCACAAAGCAGGTGAACCAGTAACTTTTCTGGCCACCTCAGATTTTGCTTTACCTACTTTTGCAATATGTACTGGAAGACATTTAACCATTTTCCCTTTCTCTCCCCTTTTCAGCTCAGAGACACTAATCATCCGCTGTTTTTATGGAACCTCACTACACTGCCACGAAGAGCACCAGCTCATCAGGACTGAAAGAAATCTGAGACTGAGTTGTCCTATTTTTCCTCTGAAATCTTCACCAAGTAGTAAATATTTTTTGAAGGGGAAAGGGGTAAAGATATTAAAGCTCCCCCTCACACCCTGTTAGGGCACCTGTACCTAATGTACATTTTCCTTAAAGTTTAAAAAGATGTTAGGAAATATTTTATAAAACTTTTTTGCAATAAATGACGCATGAAATTATTAAAGACTATATGACACTTACATGCAAGGAACCACTTGAATTCTTAGTATGAAGACTCACTGCAGATAACTGGGGTTTTTGTAATGTGACAGTCACGTTTGTATGTTTTGAGAGGTGCCAGTGACGGAGCCAATTGCCTGGGAAGTTGACTGTAACTTTTGAACTTTTTTCTTTTAATTCTTGACTTTAGCATTGCAATTTTCCATTCTCTGAGGCTTAGTTAGTATTTAGTGCAGGTGTTAGCAGAGCTGTGATCTGTGATCAAAGCATGTCCAAACCCAGTTGTATTGTGAAATATGAACAGTCCTGCTGTTTGAGACCAACATTTCCCATAGAGCTGATGGAAAGGACAGTGACCACAAACTCCATGGATCTCTGTTTTATGGGAAAGCTCCTTCTGTGTGAATATGGTTGCATTTTATTTATGCTATTGTAACACTTAGGGAATTGAGGATTGTGGAATAACGTTGAGAGGGGCTACGAGGCAGAGAGTAGCTTATAATCCTAAAACAGGATGGGAATCATGAATGGAGAGTGATTAAATGGGATGGCATTTCTATTTCAGATCATGGGTTATTTTTTCCTTTTGACATAAATATTTTTCAGATAGGTAACTAGTAGAGAGCAAAGGTTTTATTAGTGTTTCTGATGGTTGTTGATCTGAGTTGCGTTGACTTCTTTGAAAAGCTGTAAATCAAAAAAAGAAACCCAGTGGGTTTTATCCATTTTATTCCCCTCCCCCCAGTGTCTTGGGTAAGGCTTACTTCAGTGGAGCTTGGGAATGCTGGACACGCTGCTGAAATCTTGAGTTATTAAATATTAATTTATTTGTCACTAATTATTTCCATTGTGTGCACACTGTCTCGGCAGAATCATTTCTTTAAAGTTCTTAGCAGGGGGTTTATTGTGTAACCTGGGAAAATAAATATTTGTTTTGAAGAAATGAAAATGTGCACATAATCTACTAAAAGTCAAATTTTTGTTTCTATAGAGATGAAAAGACTTGTAGTAAACTCTTTTCCTCCTTACTAATATCCTGATTCAATTGGAGAAAATAAAGTGTCTTTGTCTTGATTGTTTAAAACCAGAGAGACCTTTTTGAGAGGCCTCTGGGTCAGCACAAAGACAGTTTCTTTGTGTCTGGAGCCTGAATTAATCACGTGGAATTTGAAGTTAGGATAACTCTATCATTTGCAACAGGTTTATACTTGTTAAACAATCGGAGAGGGGGAAGTGAGAGGCTGGAACAGGCACCCAAATCCCAGGCAGGCCCAGCAGGGATCCACACACTGATTGTGTGTCAGCTCTTGCCTCAAGCTGGTTCAGTTTCTGCTTTTCAGAGGTAAATTATTTATTTACAAATCAAGAAATTGGGTACTCACTATCTACTTTTTAAAAACTGGCTGTATAATGCTGAACAGTAGGTTCAAAGTGTACCATTTCTCATAATAATTTCATCATAAACTATACATTTGTTTTTTAATTTGAGGTAAGTGTTTCTCCTACAGTACTTTTCCTTTTCACCAGTTGAAGAGGATCAGGTGCTGTTTCTGTTCAAGGCCTGAGATTTGGCTACAGCTGAAAAAATAAGATGTGACACGAAAGGGGAGATTTGGTGCCGGGTATGTGCCAGCCTTTCACCTCCAGAGACCCAGCCCCGATTGGATTGACGAGGGATGGGGGCCTTGGCCTAATCAATTACATTTTTACCCACTCCTACAAAAACCAAACAGAAAAGAAGCCACCAAACATGGCACAAACCAGTTTCTGCTCAGGAAAAAGGCCCAGGACTGTCCCAGCAGGGTTATTGCACATTGGATGGAGAAGTGATTGATGTTGTAAGTGGAAGCCAGTAGTGCCTGTCTGTGTGACACCTGATCTCACCAGGGCTCTCATTTCCTCCCCTCTGGGAGCACTTGGGCACAGCAGCTGAAATAGAAGAAATTCACTAGAGAGAGATGCAGGTCTGCATTGGAGAATATGGGTATATAGAAATAGCATCAAATAGACAAGGTAGCTGATGTGTCTGCGTTGGTTTTCACAGCAAGAATCGCAGCCATTGCGTTTGAAACCAGATTTTCATTTGGAAATGAAATTGTCAGGGATATTCTAATGATAGAGAATTACAGTAATGTATTGCTTTTCACTTTTTTGCTTTAGTTGCTTAATATTTAAGCTTTGCTCCGTGCTACCTTCTTGTCTGTATATTGAATGGTCACTATGCCTCTTTCATTTTGTAGACTTGAATGAGGAAAATATGATTCACCCTTTAAGGTTTGCTGAGAAGTAAATGATAAAGAATGTTGTGTAACATTTATTCAAATAAAGCCTTGATTTTTTTTCAGTGCTCTTTTAAAGGGAAATAATGTTTTGATGTCTTAACTTTCTTGCTTTATTAGTCATTGACCCCAAAGCCTTTGAATTATGTTAAAAGTGATTTTTTCTGGATTAAACAATGATTAAACTGAATTTGCTGGTCCATGCTGGAAGTCCATGATGTGGACAAGTCTCCTTTGACCACAGTGGCTAAAGGATCCCAAGTTGTGCTCAGCCAATTGGAAGATTCCCCCAAGCAATAGAAAAATTGTAATTAGCAAGAAAAGATGATTGTATGTGGTAAAGACAGATCCAAGGAAGCCCTGCTGGCTCTGTCCCATGGCTGTGACCGAGGTGCACCCCAGGTCACACCCCAGATGGAGGAGGAGGGGATGCCATGGGAAGGGGTTCCTGCCCTGGCACACGCAGTCCTTGGGCTGGTTTTTACGGATTACTCTCAGTTTCAGACAAGTCTGGCATTCTCAGGTAAGTGTAACGGTATTTCTCCATCCAGGGAGGAATTGCCTTGCCCTGAGCTGTGTTTCCTTGCCGTGCTGCCCTGGAGCAGGTGGTGCTGGAGCAGGTAATTCCTGTTCCAGAGCTCCATCTCGGCACTGCGCCCGAAGAAGGGACAAACCAGCAAGTATTTCTTCAAAATATCTGGTGGTGTTGGGTTGATGGTTGGACTTGATGCTCTTAAAGGTCTTTTCCAGTCATAATGGTTCCATGATTCTATTAAATGGCAGACTCTGCAGTATTTCACTTTCCCATTAAATAGAAGGCAGCATTTATACACATTTTTTTCCACTTGCATTTTTATTACTGTAAAGAAAGACAGTATAATTTGAGTTGAGCTCCTGGGTTAAACAGAAAATATGCTGCTTGAGGAAACTTGGTTTTTAGGGTGTTCTTGTTTCAAGGTAGCAATTTCACTGTGCTATGGGTGGAGTGTGTGCTATGGAGCTGTGGGTGACACAGAGGCACTGACCCTGCTGGGACGTGTTTTGTTGCAGTGACCTGTTGTTAATAGTCAGAAGTTTCCCCCAAAATCGAATTAACTTCTGGAGTTAAGTGCTGGTGTAAGAGGATAGTGCCTGTAGGGACTTTGACTTGGCCCTGGGCCTCTGGGATGCTTTTGGAACCCACTGGTGCCTCCTGTCACTGTGAAAAACACCCACATCTGGCCGTAGCTCGGAGCAGAGCTCCAGCATATGTTTTTCTTTTCCTTCACAGGGTTTTTTCTTATTCTGTCGGGATTAGAGAAACTCCCATCCCCTTTCTCTCATTATTCATTCATCCTTGCAGCAGTTCCTCTTGAATTGGTGATCCTCATTAGGCTGTGGCGGAGGGGAAATCCTGCTGCAATGTAATTGCTCACTAATGGCTTTTCCTTTGTGACTGGTGTTGGCAGCAGCGCTGTGGAGGCTGCTGGGTTTGCTGGGGAGCCCAGGAGAGGTTGGCCAGGCAGATTTCAGAGCTCTGCAATTACTCCCTGGATTAATCTTCACTCCAGTGGTTCGGTGGCAAAAGGATAAAGGTGACCCAACCTTCAGTGGTGAAGCCAAGCCCACACAATGCCCCGCTAATGGTGTTCGCTGCTACCCCGGAGCATCAAAAGGGTGACACTTAATGAGGGCAAAAGTGGCTGGAGCAGCTCTGGCGTGGGAGGTTTGGAGAGATTCCCAGCTGAAGTGTGAGGGATCGGTATGGAGAGTTTAGATCTTTTGGGGGGAGACCAACAGGCCCATTTCTGAAGGAAACTGTGGGTCAGTGACAGAGATGTGAATTCAGGCGCTGTCACACTTGTTATTTTGAGGCACTGTGTGTGTGAGGCTGCTGGGCCTGAGGCCTCAGCTGTGGTTGAGGGAATCACAAAAGGGACTCCCCCATTCCTTCTGGGAATGATCCTCCCTGGGATATCCCCCACCTCACGAGTCCTCCAGGACTGCCAGGAGTGTCAGGGGCTGCTGAGGTTTGCATGGAGAGGCCCTTCTGCTTTAGGACTTTATGGAAAGCTGGGAATGTCCCTGCCTGGGATGATTCTTTGACATGTGAGCTGTGGTTGAGCACTGTGAGGAGCACCCGTGGCGCTCAGAGACCCTGAGGGTTTTGGGAAGAGCTCATCTCTCTGCTCCAAGTGAAGCAGTGCCAGTGCCAAGCACTGGAGGGGCAGTGGGCAGAAACAAGCCCTGTGCATGTGGCCCTGGCATGAAGCACCACTCATTGCCATAATTTCTTTTCTCTTCCTCGCTTGTCCTTGCTCAAGTTGCTGCAGTGGATTTGTTGTTCTTTCTGTTGGTGCTGGGAGGGAACGTGGAGCCCACGTGTTCTGCAGGGAGTGCAGGGTGACAGTAGGAAAAGGATTGTGTTATTTGCTGGTTCATATAGTGGGTTTTGTTCATATTCTGTACCTGGTTTTTATGGTTCTGCTGCTTTTCTTCTGTGCTCTTTGTTCTTCCTCCCTTGCTGGGTTTGAAGCACAAGCCGTGGCTGCTCCACGTTGGGTAGGCTGGACACCCCTGCAGGTGTTTTTGGCTTGTGCTGAATTTGGGTTAAATATTCCATGCCCCAGGAAGGGTAGTTCTAATTTTGAAATCCAGATTTTTGGCTGAGCTTAGGGAATGGAATTTCCAAGTGTGGTTGTTCTTGGTCATTAAATATTAAAGTGAGGCTGTGCCTGCTGGAGGGCTCAGCCAAACACTGAAGACTCTGAGCTGTCAGAGGAAGAGACTGGGGGCTCAGAGTGTACAGGGATGAGACTGGACCACGCTAAGGATAAGATCCCAGAGATGCTAATGCTGCTCAGATGGATGTGGACAATCCCTGTGTGATACACTCACTTTTTCCCTGTTTGCCTTTAAAAAGACAATACTCGGGATGAGCTGTGAGAGGAGGACTGGGGTGGCCAGACCTCACACACCACTGCATTAACTCTGCAAAATCAATCAGGAGCCATCAGCTGCATCTTGGCTTAGAAAACGTGCTGCTGGCTGCAGGTTCCATGGCCTCAGCTGCATTCCAGCTTGGAGCAGGGACACAAACATCCATTGAGGCACAGCAAGAGCTGTCGCTTCCAAGCGCATGTCAGGGCTGGAGCCACAAGCAGTAAATCTGTGAGCTTCTAGACTCCTTTCCCAAAGTTCCCCAATACTGCAATTCTTCCTTCCTCAGACAGAGAAAAGCCCCACAATGGAGGGTCACAGCCAAATGAGCTCATGGAAATACAACAAATGCAATTAGGTGAGCTGAGCTCCCAGCCCCCTCGCCTCTCTAGGGACCTGCTGCATCCTTGGGCACTCGCCAGCAGCTCTCAGGAATACATTTAGGAAGCTATTCCAGCAGCCACCGCCCAGACTAGATAACATTTCCCCCCCTCTTCCTGACATCTCTTCCTGACTTGGCTCTTCCCCGAGGTGTCTGCAGGGAGGGTGTTGCCCAGGAGCACCGGCCACACTCGGGGTTCTGCCAGGGACAGGCTGCAGTTCACACACCAGAGTTAGGAACAGAAAATCCTGTGGCCAGTGTGTGCTTATCCCAGAGGAACAGGCACAGATCCTGCCTGGATCCTGCCAGTCTCCTGTGCCGTGGCTGGGGAGGGTCAGGTCCCTGGGCAGCTACAGGGGCCCCACTTGTGCTCCCAGAGACCAGTGCCTGCTCAGTCACTGCTCAGAGCCAGGGGGTGCCAGGCAGGCACTCCTGGGAGCCAGGACCAGAGCACTGCTCGCAGCCAGGCCGGGAAAGGCAAATCCATTTCTGTTGTGTCCACTTAGGGAATGCTGGATTTGTAAATTGTGCTCTTCAGAACTGGCGGGCGAGGAACGTGCAGTTCTCAGGACTGCAGGCTGGAGCTGGAGCTGCAGATGGTTTCCACCTGGGGGAATTGCTACTGAACATGCAGAATCAGGGAAAAGGTGGTTTATTTTAGTTTTCAGTTGATTTAAGACCTTTAGTCTTTGTCAGGGTAGGTGGTGATGACTCTGCCTTAATGCCACGACTCCCAGCACCTCTGCCCAGGGCCCCCTGACAGCAGGGACTCCCCAGCAGTTACAGCCCTGCACAGGTTTGAAAGAATGAACTTGCTGAACAAGAAAATGCTGGGATTCTTCCAAACAGGGAAAGCTCGTGAATGAGCAACATATTAATGCTGCACATTAAGTGTGCCCCGACGCATCTTTACCCCCTGTTAAAGAGAGGAGGCACTTGGACATAATTGGTTCTTGGCTGCAGCAGAGCTTGGCTGGCACAGTAATCCCTTGGGAATAACACAGCTAATTAAAGCCTAGGAACTGGTGACCAGCAGCTTCTCCTTTCTCCCCGGCTGTGTCTGTGCTAATCAGAGGTAGGGAGATCTCCTGGACGTTTTGTGCTGAAATGTGCTAATCAAGGAGGGAAGGATTCAGCTTCAGAGCTTGGTGCTCTGTCAAATCCTAACTATCCTAATGCGATGAGCTGAGGGGGATTTTGGGTCCTGCTGGGTGGGAGGGGATCAGCTGTGTCAGTCCCAGGCCTCTTCCCAAGTCCTGGATTGTGGCCTCCTGCTGCCTCTCTTGGGGCTGGTGTTTTGGGAGACAGACTGTAAGATGTGAACTGGAGAGAGGCCTTTTTTTTTAGTTCTTTAAGAGATGGTAAATCCCCCAAATCTTTGGTGAGACTGGGGGAACTGCAGGTGTTCAGCTCCTCCGAGAGCCAGGTCTTGGGACTCTCAGAGTCCAGAATTAGCTGTTCAAGGCCAGGTTGGACGGGGCTTGGAGCAACCTGGTCTAGTGGAAGGTGTCCCTGCCCATGGCAGGGGATGGGACTGGATGATTTTAATGTCCCTTCCAACACAAACCATTCTGGGATTCTGTGAGGTCTAAACCCCAGCCCATCTGCAGCCGAAAGGATTAAGCCAGTCTCTGAGGGTACAAACAGAGGGCAGAAGGGAGACAAATCCCGGTGTCAATTCTGATGTCAAAAATGGAAGGTCTGAGCCACAAGCATTATGAAAATCCTGGAGAAAGGTGTTTATAAGGAGAGGCTTCACCCAGCCCTGTCTCTTCAGCTCATGGACAAGACCAACAGGTCTCTTTATTTCTATGCAAGCACCTTCAGGGGGAAAAGCCTGGGTACTAAAAGGTTTTGTATTTGGCAGGCAAAGGAAGAAGGAACAAAGGCGGGAGCTGAGCACGGACAACTCCAAGTGGAAAAGAGGCACATGCTGGTTACAAAGAGGGTGAGTAACTATTGGAACAAATTAGCAAGGGACTTGTTGGTTTAAGAGCTCTTATATTTAAAAGATTACATTTCATGAAACATTTTTTTCCTATTAGAGGTTGTAGGTCCAACACGTGTGACTCACAACTGCCTGGCACTGCACTGAAGTTGTGGCCAATGGCACCAGGAGGAAGTACCAGTTACGTTCCTGGGGGCAGCTCTGAGGACTAGTTTAGACATACAAAAAAACCTTAAAAAGCAAAAGCAAAACACATGCACTTGTTCAGGATTTGGACAATGCAAGAGGACTTTAGGCAATTAACTGGAATTTTACCCAGGGGAGAACTTGCTGTGGTGGCAGATAACACATGTCAGAGGTTTCTGGTCCAGATGGAATGGCACTGAGCAGGGATGACCTGGAGGTTTGAGCCCTCAGTAACCGCGTGCCCAATTCCCAGTGAGTCTTTCACACAATCCAATTAACTACAAACACAAGCGTGGAAGCAAATCAGCTGCAATCCTGCTTCACTGGAAAACTACAGGGGCACATCAGGCAGGGAAGTTGCACTGAGTGAGGACGTGTTTGTATAGCAGGTAGGAATTTCAAAAGTTTTGTTGTGCTTTTATTTTCCAGAAGTTCCCCAGCCTCCAGCCAAGAAGGGATATTTGCAGCCCTCCAGCCTTTTGAAGAAGCAAAGCAGGAACAGGATGGAACAGAATCTGTCACTGAACTCGCTTGTAAGAGAAGCAGGAGGTTGCTAAAAGCCAACTTGTAACTTGGCACAGCAGCCACACAGGGGTGAGTAACAGCTGCACACACAGTGTGGGTAAAGATAGAAATTCATTGGTCATAACAACGAGATATAGAAAATTTGAAGCATCCAGAGTAGTTCCGAAGTGGCTCCATTTTTCTTTGTTCCAAAGGTGTGTACAGATGTTGCAGGGAGTGAATCCCAGGGCCCAGACTTGCCCTGCTCAGTCAGGGATGCAGGACTGGGGCTGGTACCTGGCCAAGTCCAGCTGACCCCTCTGCCCCCCTCCAGCCTTGTGGGCTGCTGGGCTCCAGGGCCAGACTGAGCTGCTTCCAGGGCCAGCTGCTTTCTCACTCTGGGGAAAGCAGGAACAGACCTCCCTGCCCTGCCTTGCTGCACCAGGAGCTCGGGGGGAGCTCATTCACACATCCCTGAGTGCCTCAGTCTGGGCACAAGCCAAGCTTAGGAGTGTCAGCCCAGCCCAGCTCTGCCCAGGGCTCCACTGCAGCAGCTTGGACACCTTTGCTCTGCAGTGTTCCAGGTTTTAGGGAAGATTATTAACATTTATACTGATCCCAAGGCTCTAAGCCTTCCCTGAAGCTGAAGAGCTCAGCTCAGGCAGCAGTGGTTCCACAGCTGATCATCCCCCCGGCCCTGCACAGGCCTGGGCCACGTGAGCCTCTGCCTGGCAACCCCCTCTCTGAGGGGGCAAAATCTTTCTATAAATCCTCCCATCCACACACCAAACCATTTTTCCCAACTTCACCACCGCAGGAAATTCAGCCTTGCACAGAAACTACTCCAGTAAAGTCTCAGTCTCAGGTGCAGCACAGGGAAATCCCAGAGGCCGGTGGTTGTTATTTACTTAAGTGACATTTTAATTATGCAGATGTTGGAGGATGCACAGTCTGCAAATTAGGGCCTCTCTCCTCTTCTGACAATGACATTTTAATTCCCATTCACTTAATACTCACTGCAGACTTGAGATGGTTCACAAGCAGGTATTAAAGTAAAAATGAAGCAGGACAGAATTAAACAATGAAAAAACCCTCCATAATAAGTAAATAAATAAAGCACCAAACTCAGTGTAGCTGGAAAGGCTTTTCCTTTCAGGCTTGTTAGTGAAAGGCTGGAGCTCCTTAATTTCAGACACACACAAAGACTTCCTGAAATGAATTCAAGATGACACCCAATAGCCAAGATAGCCACTGCTAATTATTTAATTAAATCATATATTGAAACCTGCATGGAGACAACTGAAGAATCTGCCTCCAATGTAAACACTTCAGCATTGATAAAACCCAGAAAGCAGGAATTACAAAAGGCACCTTCTCCAAAATCTGAATGAACCACCTCAGCAGAACCCATTTATATAACACAGACTGGTTTGGATTGGAAAGGACCTCAATGATCATCTCATTCTATAAATACTTCAAACTCTTCAAGGTCCAGGATACTGTGAAGACCTTTTGCCATCAACTCATGTTTGCCACTGTGGATATCTGTAACATGAATGAATCTCACACAAGCAAATTTAATTTGATGGTACCATGACAAAGTGTGTAGGTGTAAAGAGGCACGAAATTTCATCGCTGCCTTCAGAAAAATTAGTAACAAGTACACAAACTGTGCTGTGAGGGTGGCCTGAGGTTAAACCAATATTGCTCTAAGCAAGGCCAAAAAATCAAATGCTTCCAATTACTGTCTTGCAAGTGTGTTATTTGTGGGTGGCTGGAAGCACTTTTAACAACAAAACCACCCTCAGAAGGACTCAAACAAGGCAAGAACCTCACAAACCAAACCACCACCAAGCCTTTATTACAAAGAACCAGGATTCCAGAGCTTGTGTCCGTGGTGCTGCCAGTCACACCCACCTGCTGAGTGGATTCCCTAATTCCCAGGACACCATGAGCCTTTGTTCCTGGCCTCAGGTGGGTGAGTGTTTAGATTCACCTGAACTGCTTCCTAGAATTCTGCTGCCAGCACTGAGTGGGCCAAAACAAGGAACCTCCCTTCTGGATGAGCCAAACACCGCATGGGAAGGGAAAAAATATTTAAAAAAATAATAAATCACACACTGGACACAGTTATCACTACGAGAAGTCAAATGACTTGCTTTACATCCACATTGCCAATAATTTCACAAGCAGGAAAATGAATATACTGAGTCTCATCTCCCCCCAGGGAGGGTGAAGGGTGTTTGGGATCCTGTTGCTGGGACGTGCAAGAACACAGGCAGAGCCAGACTGAATCCATGTTATCTGTTGTTGTTTGGGTTTTGAACAAAATTGATGGAGTATGAGCCAGTTGATGAATCCTGTTTTATCTGGAAGTTTTCTGTTGACAGGCCGAAGGGGCGGAGAACCAAATTCCCAAGATCCTTCAGTTTGCCTGCAATGAAAATCCACAGTGAGAACTGAGCAAAAACAAAACTCCCACTGCATTGTGGACAACTCCAGTCCAGCTCTACTGATTTACCTATTAATTTCAGGTAAATGCTGTGGAAATTTCTGCATTTTGGTAATATTTAGGCTCTTAACAGGAATTAGAAATCATTGTTAAATATCCACAGAGTATAACAGTTAATAAAACCTAAAAACTTCTGTCAATATATATGTATCATACAGGCTTTTACACTCTAGAAAATGAATCTTGCTACACCTGTAAAAGGGGAAGGACAACAAAATGACATATTTTAACACAAATCATATCACGATAGAATAGATTAAATGAAAAAAAGAAACAGAGGTAACAACTTCACTGTTGGATGAACACAGGTTGACTGAGCCCCTGCCATGACAAGACAAAGGAAGAAGATGGTCAGTTTTCCAAGAAAAACATTATTTTCCTCCTGGCTTCACTGATGAACTGTAGACTGATTTCCCAAAGAACAAACAAGAGAAGTCTGGACAAGTTGAAGCTTAACCTGGGTTTGCATCCCCAGGCTGCACCCCACCTTCCCACAGCCTTCCACCTGCACTGATCCCTCAGGGCAGTGAATGGATTTTGTTTTGCTGGGAGTTGAATGGGACAACAGCAATAGCTGACATGGAAAATCCACCTGAGCAGCTGCAGCAGCCACAGTCCTGTAAGAAAACATGCAAATGCCCCACCTATTCCTACCCGAGGTGCTTCCAGTCATGGGAAACACCTGTCACTGTGGTCACCTCACCTGGGTTCTGTTTGGTGCCAGGTCAGACTGGAGCGGTGGAATCATGGAATAGTTTGGGTTGGAAGGGACCTTGAAGCTCATCTTGTTCCACTCCCCTGCCATGGGCAGGGACACCTTCCACTAGCCCAGGTTGCTCCAAGCCCTGTCCAACCTGGCCTTGAACACTTCCAGGGATGTGGCAGCCACAGCTTCTCTGGAAAACATGATCCAGGGCCTCCCCACCCTCACAGAGAAGAATTTCTTCCTAATATCTCATCTAAACCTGTCCTACTTCATCTTAAATCCATGTTAAGTCATGTTTATTGTCACCAACCGCCTCCTTGTTTTCCATAAGCCCTAGCATAATTTCCAGGAGGATTTGCTCCCTGATCTTGCCAGGAAAAGAGGTGAGACTGACAAGACTGTAGTTCCCCAGGTCTTCTTTCTCCTCCCTTTCAAAAATGGTGGGTTATGTTTCTCCTTTTCCAGGTAGTGGGAATATCACCAGACAAGGTGACTGAAGGGAGATGAACTGTTTCAGGTGGTTAATGCTCCTGACACAGAGAGATCAACCCATCAGGAGCTACTTATTCATGGCAGATCTGCTTGCCTGCACTTAGCTCGGAGTTAATAATGTCTCCAGGTTAGAATCTATGAGCTGTAATGTAGAAATCAATTAATGCTCCATCAAAATACATTTTCAGAAGTGGCCAACAATTACCACACTGGGAAAATGGACTGCCTTTATTTTCGCTGTTTCCCCAAACACTCCTGAAATTTTCTTATTCATTTCCATATTTACAGGTCACTCCTGCACAAAATACAAGGTTTTCCTGCCTGACCCATTCCCTCTTGGAGATGTGCTGGGAAAGGCAAGCACAAATGAGCTTCCTGTGCTGGTTCTTCTCCTGCTTTCATAACCCAACACCTTTCTGGCAGGTGCGAAAGCCCAGAGGGTGTCAAGATTAAATCGAAACACTTCCTAAAGCCTCACAGAGGTTCTTCTGTGAGAGGAAGCTCTGCCAAATTTGCCAAGCACTGAACTCGGTTTTTTTACCACCAACAACCCCTCCTTTTCCTTTCAAAACAGCAGCAGAAGTTTAATTTCTTTAGTTCAAATGGTGCGAAGGCGTTCACTGAAGACTAAAGTGACTGGCAAAACTAAAATGCAAAAGTAATCTAAAATCTTGAAGAGACACTAAGGGTTGATAAGGTTTTTGGTGTAGAGCAGAAAACTTTATCCCATTTATAAAGCAGGTGTCAAGTCTTCAGGTCTTGAGTTTCTCACTGAAGAGATGCAGCCAACATAGCAGTAAAGTCTAGAAAGGTCTTTTTTTGACCACTAAAGCTGGACATTGGTACTTGCAAAGAATTAGCTTCTTTCATCATCAGATGAATAACATTTTTTCATGGTATGTGAAGCTCAAGGAGGGACCTATACAGACACTCCCATGTACCTGAATAGTGGGTGTCCTCCTTCCTTTTTGCAGTAGCCAGGAGACACACTCCAGGCTCAAACACATTCCTGTGTGCTAAAAAATAACCAGTGGAAAACTTCTCCCTTTGCTATCCTGGCCACTGGTGCGTCAAACTCATCCCTTTGGATAGTCAGCATTTTATCCCAGAAGTTGTTTAGGTGGAAGAGCTGCAGTGAGGGGTTCATGATCAGGAGGGAAAACAGAAAATATCCCACACCAGGGCAGATCAATCCAATGTCTGACAGCCTAGAGGGGCACTCACCTACCTCCTCCCTTAAAAAAATCAACCCACTTTTCCCTCAGAGGAGCAGTTCCTAAACAGATGATTCCAGGCACTCATTAGCACTTAAGTCCATGACAACCCTTTCCAGCTGATCCCTAAGGGCTGTATAAAACAGCACTGTCAACTTCCAGGTTTGATGGGAAGGACAGAGGAAGAAATAGTGTTAGAGGTCAATTAAGGCAAAGAAATTTGTAATTTATACAGTGAGGATAAAGTTGACATTCGAAGCTTCCCTTCTGCAGCAGAACAGAGAAATTATTAAAAGAGCAAAAGAAGAAGAGGGGGACAAAATGCTCGAAATGGAAAAGTAAACACAAATGAGAGTGCAGATCCTGAGAAAAAAGATTCCACGTATTTCACCTCCTGAAGACTGTGAGACGAGTAGTTTCCCGGGACCCCAGGGTAAGTTAAATTAGGCACTGAAATTAAGAAGCTGGTCTTCTGCTTTAGAAACATTAAGTCCCAACACAGTCAAGAAAAAGTAGGTCTTGGGGATGCAGGAGATCCTGGGGTCATCTGAGAAGTGTTTCAGGTCAGTCACGTAGGGAATGTCTCGGCCACCATGACCAGGCTTTTGCTCTTGATTCGTGTGCTGGTGACTCAGGTCCCGTAAATGATGGGACGGTGAAAATTAGAGATGAAGACACAGCTGAGCCAGTCCCCAGCACACCGGGGCAACTCAAGGTCACTCAGATTTTAAGAGTCTGCCTTGGCCACAGGAATCCCTCTTGTCTGTGCAACAGGCAGTCTGCTCATCCTGGGCCTTTTTTTCCCCACCGAAATATTCAGGAGAAGGCTTTAAAGGTTTGGGAAAAGCTTTGCAAGCACAGTTTGCCCTCGGGGAAACTGCAGGAAGTTGCACTGCCAGTAGGATCTGAGGAAAGCTATCGAGCACTTTGTTTTGCTGCCTGTATCACACATCACAGGCCAGCAAGGATCCAGACCTTCCCCAGGGTAAGTAACCGCCCAAGAAATGCCACTGAGGGCTTTTCAGCCTGAAGTCTGAACACAGATCAGAATCTGGAGAGCTTCAGGACAGTCCTGAGACTGTGAAGATGATAATCAGAATCAACAGATTTATTTTAAAGTATAATAAATATAACATATATTAAATTATATATAATAAGTATAATAAAGTAAAAGAGGAAAGTCAAAGGGTAAAATTAAAGATTAATTTATTTTCTCTTCTTGCCTTGTAGCTTTTGGAGGGCTACTAGGCAGACTGGAATGTTATTCTCCTAAAATACACCTTTTGGGGTACTGGTGGATAAGAAAGGAATGGCAGAAGGCAACTTTGGGGGAATGACAGAAAACAGAAGACAATTTGCATTAAGCACTGGAAGAATATCAGGTGCTGCCTTCGATGGAGTTGGGGAAGAAGAACCAGCCTCCAGGTTCTCGGGGAAATGTGAACGTGGCACATCAGCAGGACTTCAGCTGATGGAAATGCTTCATAATTAATGTATTTCTTCTGTTCCACAGTGCACCTTCCTTCATTCCAGCTGTTCCTTCATTAGACCAAATGGTGGTGGAAGTCCCTGTGGATCAGCTACATCTAGCGCATGAATATGTAATTCTGTTCCTCTGCAGGCACCACAGGAGCGTCCAGGTAACTGTGACATTTGGTATCGGAGAAGACGATGCGTTATACAGGTCAAGTCAGAACAATCAAACAAAAAAAAGCCTTCTAGAATCAAAATCAGAACGTGGTCAGGTCATCAGCTCTTTTGGAGGATGTATTTTTGTTGACTCACCTTCTCAGCTCGCCGTTGGGAGGGAACAGTGAGAGAGCAGTAAGTGTATGAAGAGTATTCTCAGAAATGTTCCATGCAGAGACACTTATTAGGGGATTATGAGAACATATATTTGCCTCACATCCTTCCACAAGCCACCATGTTTATCACTTTCAAAGGAGCCTATTTCAAAGCAGATTTGAAACTATTGCTTTTTACCAACGTGCACGAAAATAATAAAAATTGAAACCAAAGCTTTAAAATGCTTAGGCATTGCCAGCTGTGTAAAAATTATGATTAAACCCCTTGGTAGGACACAATTTTTTTTTGCAAAACACTAAAAATTAAAAACTTTCCACATATGCATTGAGTCAGAAAGAGGCAGAAGCTTCAGCCTTATGTGTTCTGTAAAAGGGAGCAAACCAAGAATCCCAAATTTGGGCACTCTGAGATTTTAGAGGAATTCATCTCCAGATCTGACATTTGCAATTCTGACCAAGGCCTACATTTTTCAGAAGAGTGGGATCTGAATTTCCTGCTCCAGCAATGCCCAGGGCAGGCTGTGCTCCATTCCAAGGAGCTCCGCTGCACGCTGTGGTAGCAGAAATATTTCAGGCAAAATAACACCGAGTCTGAACCACTGCCTGAAATTCATCTCAGCTTTGCTGGAGGTCCTGAAGTTCACCCTCATTTCCCTCCCATCCACATATGAATTTTTAATTTGGCAGGGAACGGTGCCTGTTCTGCTGAGGCCTGGAACTGAATGATGAGTTGAACCCAACTAATCGAAGTTGCTTTTCTGCACAACATCAAATTGCCTGTTCTGGTTGCCACGTTCTTGCCATCTGCCCCTGTGGTTAAGTCTATTATCTCCACTCCCACCCCTTTAATGATGTGTAAGGACCCGTGGTCTGGGTGTCTGGAGTTATGACCTTTGTTTCTCCTCAGCTCCAGGAGCTCTGGGTGTGCACTACCAAGTTCTTCTGCACAGCAACGTGGTGAGGATGGATGGGGGTCAGTCATTTCTGGGCAGGCTTGTGAGAGCTGCCTCAAATCTGATTTTACTGTTATGATCCCAAGTGTTATTTAGGTAATGATTTGGCTCTAATTTTCACACAGCCCCTTCTGGCCACAGGCGCACACGGGAATTCCAGAGCTACTCCCTATGGCTCTGCCACCAAGGGAAAGGAAGAGAAGGGAAAAGGCTCCTAAAATCAGCTGGAAATAGCTCAGCAGCAATGTGATGAGCAAAGGGGCAGTCACAGTCCTTGCTGCAGGGACACAGGGCTGGGGTTTTGAGTGGGATGGGGCTTGGAGCAGCCTGGTCTAGTGGAAGGTTGTTCCTGCCCAGGGCAGCGGGGTTGGAATGACATGATATTTAAGGTCCCTTCAAACCCAAACCATCCCAGGATTCTGTGATCCTACGGTTGCAAATTATACTGGTTCCCAATTTTCCCAGGAACATCTCTTTGTCCCCTCACTAAATCAGTGCCTGGATTAGAGTATCCGTGTACATCAGGAACTGAAGCCTTAAATATTCACACACACACAGAGTCTTTATTAATACAGCTCTGGATCCACCCATCAGCTGCTTTGCCAAGTATTTTCCCAATCCTTTCATTCTCTTCCCTGTACAAAAATACATCAATTTATGCCCTTGCTCCTTGCCAGCCTGACTTACCCCTGTGTTTATGCCACTTGCAGCTCTGACCTTTCCAGTGACTTGAACATTTGTAGCATTTTCTTGCCTTAGAAGTTCCAAAATCCCCTTTTCTCTCCCAGACTCACTCGCCTTTATCTTTGCCTGGGCTTTTATTCTCTTAACAATCACCCCAAAGGGGTCAGCAACCCCAGTCCCGGGCAAACCTTCTGTAAAGGGCTTGAGAAACTCACAGTTGTTCCACCTTTTAAGTTTGACTGATCTCTATAAAAAGCTCAGCAGCTCCGTTGAGGGTGTTATGTGGATGAACACACACAAATGATGATTCCAGCCAAAGGGGGGGGGGGGGAAGGAATAATGTTGAACATTTTTAACTGTTTGGTGGGTAAAAATTATGCACAAAATCAGAATTCCACATTGGCTCGCAACACATGGTCTCTTGTCACCATCTTTCAAGGTATCTCCCTGCTCCTCTTGGGAGGTGGTTCAGGACAGAGCTGTGAAGGTTTTCAGGTGCCCAAAGTCACACAGAGAAGCCTGGAGGAAATTTCAGGCCTGTTTTCATCTCACACAACCGAGTTGCACACAAATATTAAGGACTCAATCTTTGAAGACACATCTGGAGATGTCTATGGGAGGAACCACCTCATCTTTGGCTTATTTGGTGTTCCAAAAAGAGAGATGGGCATGAGAAGTGACTCAGATTTAAGCTGGGCTGAGTCACCCCTGAAAGATCCTGACCTTTCCTACCAAAATCCTCAAATCCTCATCACTAAAAGGATAATAATCTTCCCATCATTGCCTCTGTGTGTGTTCATCTTGTCTCCTCAGATGGCAGGATGCTTGGGAAGGAATTATCTCTGACTAAGTATTTTCAAGTGGCACAAAGCACATTTTGCTTAATGAAATAAATGAGGAAAACAACAACAAACACCCTGGAAGTTTAATAGTTCCTGTGCCTTGAAAGGGGACCTAAAAACCTGTCTGTGAGCCTTAGGGAAGCTGGGGAGCAGGGTGTATTCACCCAATCCTGCTCCCGACACAAATGTTGGTTTCCAGAGCGTGTTCATCGCTACATTTTAGTAACATCCAGAAAATGACACTGAAATAACAGAGAAAGTAATTCAAGTGGGTGCATCTGAGAAAAAAAATACATACTAGGTCTACAAAGACACAATTAACTGAAGGAGCAAACTGAAAAGAAATCAATGCCAGGTCCACCCCTGAGCTGTGCCACTCAGCATCTGATCCCACTGTTGTCTTGGTGCCACTGGTAACCACTGGAACATGATATTATTCAGCATAAGTGTGCGCTGGTTTGTTCTCATCAACAAGTCAGGTTAGGTGAGCTATATGTTAGCATAATTTTATACAGGATGGAAAAAAACCCCTCACCTCTTCTTCAAATCTGTACCCAGAGAATGTTCCATCAGGGCCTTCCTCTTGCTTTGGGCAATTTAGCAGTTGCAGAAGTTAGTAAAGTAACCAAACTATCAATTGTGTCTTAATTTTTTCTCAAGAATGGAAAGCGAATCAATAGACAATTAACTAAAAATATACTGCAATAAAAATACTCTTTTCAGTGCTAGAAAATCTTGGAAGTGTAATTTCCCCCCTAGAATATAGTCAAAGACCTCTTAGCAGCCAGCAAACAATTTTATTATGGAGGGTGTGCTATTCCTCATCCCTTCTCACTAAACATCCTGCAGTCCTCAAATCCTTCTTTTATTCCACACCAGCCAGTGAAAACAATACCATTTTATTGTTCCCTTCTTCCTTCTGAACTCATCCTGTGGTCACTGTCCCGTGTAGTCCTTGCTGTCCTTTACAGCAGCTCCACTATTCCCTTCTCCACCCATAATCCCTTGTCACCATCAGCATCGTGGAATCACAGAATGGTTTGGGTTGGAAGGGACCTTAAAGATCATCCAGCCTCCTCCCACTAGGGCAGGATGCTCAGAGCCTCATCCAACCTGGCCTTGAACACCGAGTCAACGTTTTCAGACTCACCTTCCCATAAAAACCCATCTCAGACTGGTAAGACTGAAGTTGTTTCGGCCTCTTTCTCTCCCCAGTGAATTCTGAATTCTTTGACTTATTTCAGGTAACTCTGGACAAACACCCAGAGTTGGAGGAGGCTCATCCTCCATCCAAAGGAGGGGCTGTTGCATGTCAGCTTTTATTAGATAATAAGGAGCCCACGTCTGAGAGGTAAAATCAGAAAGGTATTATGAAGGCTCACAACTGAAAGGAAAGCTTTGATCATGTTCCTGGGTCAATCAAGAGAGACAAATCCAGGGGATTTCGCTGATCAAAAGGTTTGGTCTTGCAATACCTTCCTCCAGCATTTCAGCATCACTTACCAATGGAAGGTGCAGGCTGTTGCCAGCCGAAGGAAATCGGAGACTGGCTTTGTGTTGCCACCAAAAGGGACAGCCCCACTTGCTCCAGTGCCCTTGGTGGTGTGTTCAGAGAGCCTCCCACACGGCAGCTCTGGGAAGGGTGTTCACACACAGTGACTGCTCCACTCACTGATCCAGCAGAAAAACCCACCGATTCTCAAAGAGAAGAGGGGAAGGGTGATCCCACCTCTGCTCGCACCCACGGGAAGAACAGCACGTCCTTGGCAGCTGCAGGGCAGCAGCAACTTCAGCCAGATGTGAAGTCACAAACTGACAGTTTCCTAAAAGCTCTGAACAATTATTTTGCTATCCTTTTTTCCTGAAGACATGGATTTTCCACAAAGCCACGGATATGCACACCGAGAAAACCATGGGAAGGAGTGCTTGAAGGTGGAGCTGGAAAGGAAGAAGGAGCATTAATGTGATCTTGGGACCAGGAGTGTTTCATACCACAACTTCTCTGACTGCATCCTGTCATACAACTCCCTCTCTGCAGCTTTCCCATGCTGATTCCCGTGGGGAGATTATCCTGGTGCTGGATTTGGCACACAGGGACCGTGTCTGCCAGTTCACCCGCCCTGTGGGCCCCACAAAAACCTCAAGGCCATGATGGACATCACTGATGCTTCAGTTGTCATGAGGTGTGGGGAGACCAGGGTGGTGTGTCAAAGGTTGGCTTGGAAAAAATGATGACTGAGGGGAAACATGAGCAGGTTACGAAATCAAGAGGGGCCCAAAGATGCTGAAAAAGGGGATGATCATTTAATCTCCCTTCTGATACGAAGAGAGCACCACAGACACCAGGAGGGGCTTTATCGTGCAACCTGTGCTAAGTTGTGGGAGCTCTTGGCTGGATGCTGCTGCTGGTACATGGTACTTAAGAAGTGTTTGGGTAAATTCACAGGAGAAAAATCCCCGTGGTGCTGCCTGGTACCACCACACCAGCTCAGAAGGTCGCTGAGCTCTGCCAGGTGTGGGATAACCCAGGAATGTATTCCAGGGCATTTACTCTGCTTTTGGCCTCCCCTTGACACCTGTTGGGCTGCTCAGGGCTGCCCAACACACCACTTTGCTCCAACACACCACTGCAGTTGTGCCGTCCTATGGAAAAGCTTTTTTCCGGTGTCTGAGGGATCACACAGAAGGAACTGGCTGATTTTCTGCTCCGTGTCATCCCCACTTCAGGCTGTTCCCTTCCCCTTGGCAGTCCTCCTATCTCTCTCTCCCCTTCCCAGGGCTCTGTTTCCCTTTCCCGAGCCAGCAGAGAGAATTCAGCCCCCCCTGCACCCCCTGCCTTGTCCTCCCCTTCCCTCCCCTCCTCCCCTCCCTCCTTTCCTTGCTGCTGTCATGTTTTCCACAGCGTGCAGCCCAGCCCACCTCGGCAAAGAGGCTCCAAACAAAGGGACTGACGTTATTCTTGTTGCCCACCAACTCCTCCACGTGCTCCCAGGACTTCGGTATTTACAGCTGCGGGGATTGTTAAATTCCCTTTTAACCCCCACCGGCTTTTTTTTTTTTTTTTTTTTTTTTGAACAACTGTCATTAGCAGGGGCAGGATCTTGGTCTCTGTTTAAGAACCTCTGTGAATCAGAATGGAGAAAGTTAAAATTCAAAGTGGGGATGCTTCCCCCACCCTTTTCTTTGCCCACCTCGTCCTTTGCTGCAGCCGGTGGGGGCTTTCTCAGCCCAGGAAGGAGCAGAGCGAAGGACCCACAGGAGGATGGAGCTAAACCTGCCCCACCAGCGGCTCCCCCACAGCCCGCCCCACGACAAAGGCACCTCGATTACTGACTCACCATCGCCAGCTGAAGGAGAGGGGAGGGAGGAGACGAATGTAACAGTGAGCTCCGAGCCTGCCGGGAGATTGGCTGGCATTTCGGCGGCTGAGGGGGCTGCCCCGTGTCTGAGCTGTCTCACTGACTCACCTGCCGCAGCAGCAGCAGCTCCCAAAGGCGCCTCGGCAGGAGCGGGAGAGGGGGATGCGCACCCCACAGACGCGCACCAGACTCTCGGGTATCACTCGCCCTCCCCTGGCTGGGAAGCGGGACGGAGTTCGGCTCAGCCCCTCTCAGCTGCCCAGCCACGTTTGTCACGGGATAACAGAGCGTAAAGGAGTCCAAAGCGAGAAGGACAACTGTTCTGTCTCACCTGCTGCCTCACTCCACCCAAACTTCACCTTTTGGGAGCGGAGGGAACCTGTTCGGGAACCCACAGCTCTCGTTTTTCCGGGTGCTGGACCCAGCCTTGGGACTGGAACACTTTGCCCTCCCAGGGGTTGACCATGACCATCCCTGGTGAGGCAGTGAAGTCCTTTGCCCTGAAAAGGGGACTTTGAGGTTCTTTCTACTGGAACTTCAAACTCCCTTTCCAGCGATTCCAGCACACTAGGGATAAAATAGGCATTCATTGTAATTCCAACTACTTTTTCTTGGCAGTTTCCCCAGGAAATTAGGACTAGGCAAGTTCCTCTTCCTACCTTGGGTGCTGCTCCCTCTTTCTACTATCCTACTCCTCCTTCCTTTTCCCCCTATTATACTTCATCCCTTATCTGGCCACTCCAGCCCATTCCCATGTACCATTCTCTCCATCCTTGCTACTTACTCCTGTTTTTTGCAGGTTAGTTGTGTGAAAAAAAAAGGCACCTGAAAATCAGCCCTTTGCATTGACCCATAATCTGAAAATAAATGGGAAAAATGGGGATTATCCCTACATTTTTTTCCCTCTTTATTTCACGAGCAGGCAACTTCTGAATTAAAAACTTTCTCCACTGCTCAGAGCCCAGTCCTCTCACCTCACCACTAATGGAATCCTCAAAGGATTCAGTCTCTGCTCTGGAGGTGTGTGAATGCAGCACTGAGTGGAAAGGGAGAGCTTTGATATGGGGTTATCAAGAAATCAGGGAGGAAGGATAAGGTAAAATGCCTCCAGGTGCGGGACCAGAGAAAGGAACACCAAAGGTGCAGAGGGGTGATGGGCAAGAGATAATTAGCAGGAAAATGTGGTTGATAACCAGAGTGATCTCTTGGATTCCATCATCTGAGTTAAAGCACCTCTTGCTCCTGAAATGAGCCCTTGGAAGGCAGACTGGAGCCTCACAATGAGGTTTTTGTGCGTGTTTGCAGCTCCCAAGTGCTCCCAGATTAGTAAAAATTAAGATGATAATTGATAATTGTAGACTCTAATAAACTTCCTTTCATTTCCAGCCTTCGTACGATCCAGAAAGCGCCAGAATCCCCAAAACATTATTATTGTTATTCAGAACAATAAATCCCCAAAGAACAAAAATCCCATCGTGCACAAGCTGCAAACCGCAGGACGTCCGTGCAACGCAAACAAAAATGCAATGAGAGGGAAGGGAAAGAAACCACTAATTCCAGGGAATTTTTGGTTCTCCTTCCCCTGCTCTGAGCACATGGTGAAGCTGTTTTCTTCCTCCCTATGTCCAGTGTTTGGTTTATACCCTGAGGCCTTGTTTGCTGCCTTGAATGGCACAGAGTCTGATCAGGGAAAGCTTGCAGTTGTTCCACTCCTGGCAAATGGAAAAGGAAGAAAAAGGGGGAAAGAAACTGGGGGGAAATAAAAAGCAAAGCAAAGAGTAAGGGGAACGCCACCCAGGAGTTCAAAAGTGTTGGAGAAGGCTTGGGAGCTTTACGTTGCTCCTTTCATATCCAGTCGATACTGAGCTGGGAATAATTCCACAGGGTGGATGTGCACACTGCAGTGAGTTATCTCGTTCCAGCTTGCACTGGAAAATCATTTCAGCGCTGTTTCCTGGTGACTGGTGCTGTTCCAACCACCACCACCCCTGACACACTGGGTTTGGCTGGGAAGTTCGGCACAGACGAGAGCATGGAATTAAAAACTTCAGAGAAAAGTCAAGGTAATGAGGAATCTTCAAAAAGAGGGAATGGGGGAAGACGAGGCAAAGGGAGAAGAACAGAGCTGGCTTTGTGCTGGAAAATGTGGCTTAGTGTCCAGAGCTCAGCTGCTTTTCACCTGGGTCTTATTTTTCTGGCTGTTTTCCACAGGTGTTGGTGTCTCTGGTTTGCTGGATGGTGGTTTGAATCCTGTCCTCTCCAGGCCCCCTTTTCACCTTCCCAAATGGAGGGACATGGGAGCTGCCCATGCTGTGCTGTGCCAGCTCCATGCTTTATGTTGGATAAGAGTCCTTACTAGAGGCCAGTGCCCCCCATGTCAAGATTTTAAAGCCTTTCTCTGCCATGAAAAGTTATTTTTAGTGGAGGGAAGACCCTGGCTGGCAGCAGAATAGCTCATTTTGATCAGCTCCTCATTCCAGCAGCCGAATTTGATAAGCAGAGCTGTACTTTCTTCAAGGAGTTCACAGGTCAGGCGTTTTCCTGCTGTGGCACCGGGAAGGAGCTGTGATGCAGATGAAAAACAGTTTGGTTCTGAGAGTCCTGGCTTTGCCTGCACTGCCTGGTGAGTGCTTCTCACAGCTCCCACCTTTGGTGCAGTGGAACAACCTCCTGGCTCTGCATCGGGGGCTGCTGGGGGGAGTCCAGAGGAGGCACCGAGATGGGATGGAGCAGCACTGCTGGGGGGAAAGGCTGACAAAATTGGAGTTTTTTCAGCCTGGAAAAGAGAAAAGTGGCCTTGTAGTACATGGAGGGAGCTTACAAGAAAGTTGGGGAGAGACTTTTTACAAGGGCCTGGAGTGACAGGAAAAGGAGCAATGGTCTTGAGCTGAAGGAGGGCAGGTTTAGGTTAGATATTGGGAAGAAATTCTTCCCTGTGAGGGTGGGGAGGCCCTGGCACAGGTTGCCCAGAGAAGCTGTGGCTGCCACATCCCTGGAAGTGTCCGAGGTCAGGTCGGACAGGACTTGGAGCAACCTGGTCTAGTGGAAGGTGTCCCTGCCCATGTCAGGGGGGTGGAACAAGATGATCTTTAGGGTTCCTCCCAACCCAAACCATTCTGGGATTCTGTGGAAGTCGACCTGCAGCCCCTGCTCAGCCCTGGCAGTGACTG
>JAWMRA010000078.1:148371686-148385839 GCA_035584735.1 Pseudotriccus pelzelni | reverse complement strand
TTCCACCAGCCCAGGTTGCTCCAAGCCCCGTCCAACCTGGCCTTGGACACTTCCAGGGATGGGGCAGCCACAGCTTCAGGAATTGTCCAGAGATTTCCATGATTTGCAAAACAGGTGGATGGTCAGACTGCACTGGGGAACCCAGAGGGGATGTGGACTCTGCTTTTCTACGTGTCTCATTTCTGGTCCCAAATTTATTTTGGGTGGAGTTTCTGTTCTCCAGGCCTTTTTTTTTGCAGGGAGCAGTATCCATGTAGATTAAGCTCAGATAAAACAGTAAAGCACATGAATATTTCATGCTGCCAGGACCCTTAGCTTTAGGAATAACCTTTTGGAATGAGCTGTAGGATTTTCAGGGGAAAAAAATCACGGTGTATAAGGACCCTGAGGTCCTCTGGGAGTAGAGAAGTTCAAGAGAAGTCCCTCTCACATAATTCTGTTTGTCCCATGGAATTTCTCCTCTTTCCCTTCCATTTTCCCTACCCCATCTGCTCTCCTTAGACCTCTATCCCCCTTCTGTTTGCTTCACCTCAAAATCCACGCCTCGCCTGTCCTTCCCTCTGACTTGTTCCTCTCCAGAATTCCCCAGCTGGCACTTGCAATCTCCATCCCTCTTTAAACACCATTCCCTGTGTCCTTGTCCTGCCTAAAAGGCCTGGGGATGACCAACAGCTGCTGCAATCTGAGACCTTTGAAGTGGAAAGCTTTGAAAACAGAGCAGGGACATCTCATCTCTTTTGATTTTGCCTCTCAGGGCGGACAGGGAGGGAGTGGGGATATGAAAGAGCAGGAAGAAACCCGGGTCACAAAGATTCCTTGCCCCTTACACTCTTTTCCTCTTATTCCTGGGGCTTTTCTACTCCTTTCTCACCAGACTCAACGGGGAGGGCAATGGGGTCACTGTAGGTGGACCATGTCCAGCTCCATGGCTTGATAACTTCTGCACTCAGGTGAAGGATAATGCCCACAGTGGGGATTTCTGTGGACACTTTGCTGTGTCACTCAGCGTGCTTGGCAGCAACACAAGGGCAGGTCTAAAAATTGTAGTAAATAATACTATGGAAAGGAAGTTTGCGGCTGTTTTAAATCAGTTATGGTTCAGAATCGTTCAAAAGAGAGGAAACTGTTAATTAATGGGTGTAATAAAGTCACCACTTATATGAACCCCTTAGAGTGTTCTGTTTAGGTGTCCCCCCCCCCAAATTTAAGAGGGTGATGAGGATGATTTGCCAAAACACAGACAAGCAAAACACGGTAAACAACACTGCAAATTATTTCCCCTGTATCTCCTCACACAGCTCCTGTTGTGGTGCTCACGAGTTACTCCCATCTGATACTCCCTTTGCCAAGTGACAAGCTCTGACCTTTGAGTCCCTGATAAGCGCCATTTGTTTCACTGATATCCAGGCAAACCTCCCTAATTTTTCACTCTGGGCCGGCTGACAGGACCTGGTTAGTCTGTGGCTGGGGAGCACTGCGGGTTCTCAGACCTGTCAAGTCAGATATTGAGTAAGAGATTCATTGTGCTGACTCTCACCTTGTGTCACTGGCCAGTGTAAAACTTGCTCCCCACACTGCAGCCACCCTGAGCCCTCCACTGATGGTGCAGAGCAGGAGACAGGGGGCTCAAGGCAGGACATTTGCTTAGAGGAGTCACTCTGAATGTTCTCCCCTCTCCTGGTGCTGCTGAGATCAGCCCTCCCTCTCTGCACTGAAGCTGTGCCCTATCCTGCCTGAAGGAGGAGAGTGGGATGGACAACAGGAAGTTGTTCTCAACTCCCATCTTTGCACCTCACCAGGAGGAGCACAAACCAGCAGGGAAAAGAGACAAAAGAGGACAGCAAACCTCTGTTTCCAAAAGTAGCACTCGGTGCTTTTAAACAGATTCATTAAGACAGCTCCAAAAAAAAAAAAAAAAAAACCCCAAAAAAACAAATGGCTGATTAAATTAAATCAGATTAAAGAAACAAAAGAAACAAAGGGAAAACGCGGCCAAGAATTCGGCTCAGTGATTGGTATTATTAGGCGGGGAAAAACAGTTAATTTAAATTTTCAGAAGGATGTTGTCTGTCAGGGTGGTTTCATTTCAACAGATCTATTCTGGCCGTGACACTTTGCCAGATCTCCTCTTTGTGCAGCCAACAGGGAAAATCAGTGTTGTTTTACCAGCCCTGTGTTGTGGAGAGATTGAGGCGTGTGAACATGAAGTTTTCCTGTCAGAGAACACCCTGGACGGTGTTTATTTGTGCTTGTGAAGAGTTTTGTCCGTGGGCAGCCCACTGGAGCCTGCTGGAGCCACTTGTATCTTGGTCTACAAAGGTGTCCATATTCCAGGGCCAGGGATATGTCACAGCCCCAGTTACCCAGCAGAGCTTTTACTGGTGCCAGTGCACATCAGTGGAGAGTCCGGAATAAAGTGAAGCATCATCTGAGCTGTACAATTCCTGCTTTTTCCTCAGCATTC
This sequence comes from Pseudotriccus pelzelni, assembly GCA_035584735.1. NCBI lineage: Eukaryota > Metazoa > Chordata > Aves > Passeriformes > Tyrannidae > Pseudotriccus > Pseudotriccus pelzelni. The sequence continues at coordinate 148,383,375 of JAWMRA010000078.1, read as the reverse complement.
CCAGTTTCTTAATGCATCTTTACCATTTTTACATGATGACTTTGGAGTGTTTCCTCTCTTTTCTGTATGAAAACAGAAGTCCAGCTGAAGGTCTTCATTGTATGTCCCTGGATGAGGATTTCTGGGTTTTCTGCCTTTCCCCCTTCAAACACCCAGCAATGGGGAAATGTTGCCTGTGGTCCTTTCTACTCTTTCTCCAACTCATCGATATTAATTAAAGAGGAATCTACCAGCATTGATTAGGAAAATGCTCCCATTAGCTGCACAAATGAACACAAAAGGCAAATCAACATGGACAGCCCTGTGGACCAGGATGCAACACTCACCAGGGTTCAGTTCTGAGAAGGGAACAATGAATGTTCTTGGTTATCAGCTACCCAAATGTTTATAAGCAGGGGGATTAAAAGCAGACACGTTTTCTACAGAATTGTGAGCACAATGCTCTGTAAACAATCCTACCACAACAGCCTCACCTCCACCTACTGAGATACACGAAGGACCTCCCCAAGTCCCAAGTCTGGCAACTCATTGACTTTGCAGATCCAAACTCCTCCGGGCCTCCACAACCTGAAACTCCCCAGATCCCTCCAGCTCTTCCTGACAACCCCTTGGCTCCCATGTCTCCAGCCCCTCTCATGTGCCCTCATTACCAGTTTAAAAAGAAGTAGGAGAAGCAGTACAGCCCTCAGTGTGGACACACTGACTGATGTGCCACCAGGAGAAGAGAAATGGGTTTCATGCCTAAACCCTGCCTTGCAAAGGCCCACAGATACAGCCTTCTCTTCATTTCTAGGAACAAATTCTTGGGAATTTGAGCAACTCTTTCAGTCTCATTGAAAGTGGCAAGGAGACAGAAACAGTTTTAGGAGGGAGAAGCAAGACTGACAGTCGGCTAAGACGGATGGACAGTTACAGTGTGATCATGCTAAAAATGAAAATCAAGGTAAAAAACCCATTTCTGAAATGTATCCCGAGGTTTAGCTGCCTGTCACTCCACCTTCAAGTGCAGTTAAATGGTTTTGGATCGGTGAAACTTCCAGCGGGATTGTACAACATGATCCCTGCAACTGCAGGCGATGAAATGTGCAGGTCTCTCTCCAGTGCTCTCCCAGCTGGGGGATGCTTCCAGCTCATCATCTCCTGAGGGAAAGGAGGGGTGTAAGCAAAGGCAGCATTTCACAGCTTGGAGTCTTTCAGGTGGCTGTTGGTTCCGGTCACCCAATGTTAGCAGTTTTTATGGTGTCGTAAGAAAAAGGCCCCTCCAAGACATCATGTACTGTCTGTTTTGGAGATGCTCATGGCTGATCTCCCTGAGGTCCCAGATCCAGATAAGCATCTGATCAGTGTTCCAGAAAGCCTCGGGGTGAAAGCTGTCACCCTGAACACAGGTGTCAGGAACACAGGTAGGTCCGTGATGACCCTCATGAAACACAACAAGGCCAAATACAAATTCCTGTACCTGGATCAAGGGAATCCTCAGTATCAACACAAACTAAGCTGTGAATTGCTTGAGAACAGCCCTGCAAAGAAGGACTTGGGGACACTGATGGATGAAGGACTGGACATGGTTTGCAAGGCACACTTGCAGCCCAGAAAGGCAGTCGTGTCCTGGGCTGCATCAAAAGCAGGTCAAGGGAGGGGACTCTGTTCAAGCCTTCTGTAAGGTCCCCTGTCACCTCTGCCAGCCCTCTTCAGATCCCATGGACACCCTGGGGACTCTCAAAGGGTGCAAAATCCCACGTCCTTCCAAGTGAACCCCACCCACCTCTGAACCTGGGTGAGGTGCACCACACATGTGGTTCACCTGAAGTTCTAACGGGCTACCGATGTTCCAGGTTTTACCAGGGGTGAAACCTTCCTGCCCTTTGCACAGTGGGATAAAATTCAGGGTGGCAGACCTGGCCACACTGTTTTCAGTCGTGGTAATAGTAATAATAATAATAATAATTACAAGGGCTCAGATGTTCCAGTCCAGCCCTTGAGAGACTGTGACCACGGAAGTCTAACAGCGAGAAACAGCCCCATCTGCTTCCCCATCTGAAATTAGCTGGAAATAGTCTTGTTATCCATTTGGCCCAAGTATGTCATCTGAAACTGCTTCTTAACATATGCTTTTCAAAATGTATTAGCTTGGTTTTACAGGGTTTTGGCAAAACATTTTCCGTCATGATTTGCGAAGTCATCAAAACCTCAGTCTTCCTGAGGAATGCACTGGTTTCAATTCAGCGTTGCTTAAAAACAGCTTTTGCATAATATATTTCAGTATTTAGTTGTTAGAGTTGTTCCATTTGAGATATATATTTAGGATACATTGTTTATTCTGATTTATTTTATGGTAGAAGCTTATTTATTATGTTCTCTTTTATTCCGCGTTTATGTTCGCGTTTAATTTTATATTCACTTTCTTATTTTAATTCCATATTCTATGGCTTTATCGGGTAAAAATGAAATACTGGAAGTCAAACACAAATAAATGTTGAAATAGTTTTAGTGATATGTTCTCATTGACCAAAAAAACATGATGCTTTTTTTAAACACACAAGAGGTGAAAAATCAGAACTTGGAGTTATATTTCAGATTGCAAGGAAAAAAAAATACTGTAAATACTGAATTTCTCATGAAGCTGAGGCTCAATAAGTCTTCCAGCTCACTGTATATGCTGATATATTTATTTAATCACACAAACATGAAAGACTTTCTTTCCTGATGCTGACACCACTTATGTCACTAAAAATTGATTTACAAATATTTTTGCTTCTGGAAATAAACATTCCATTTGCTGGGATTGTTTTTTTTTTTGTTTGTTTTTGTTTTTGTTTTTTTTTTGAGTTACATCACCATTATTATTCCTGCGTTTCTGACGTTGCCTGTTTACATTTCCCTGGCTTTGGATCCTCTTCAATCTGATTCCAGATCCATCCTACTTCTCATCAGGAGAACTGAAGAGCACACACACACACACACACATGGATCCTGCATAAGCATTTGTGGCATTTGCTATTCCTTATCCCCGGGCTGAACACATTGATTTTCGCAGTGAGGGAGAAGAAGCAGAACAATGCAAATTTTTGCTAATTAACTCTGCACGGCAAATTCAGGAGGAGAAATAAAACTCCGAGAGCAACCACGCACTGACAGTCGAGCGAGGTTTTCCTCTGCCTGTGACAAGCATTTAGTTGACAAATGCATCTGGTGAGAGTCAGGGTTCACACATCACCAGTGTTTTAACCAAAATGCGTGCAGCAAACCTTCTCTCCGGTTTATCCTCAGAGCAAACCCTTGAAGCACAATAATCTGCCTCCCTCTGTCCCAGTGAACACGGAATTAGGTGGAGATCTGCTCTTGTTTATGATTGCTTTTTAATGTCTTTTCAGCACAGCAGAGAGGCCTGACGTCACTAAGCCTGTTGTTATTATCTTTTGAGAGGATTACTAACCACATAATTGATATCAGTTTCCCTTCCCTTAAAGACTTGGAAAGTTTAGTGGTGTTTATATAAATGTTTGTTGTTGTGGTTTTGTTTTTCTTTGTTTCAAAATATTCCATGAGACAAGAAAACAAACCTGTCTGATTTCATGACCTTGGGCAGTGCTGATGGGCTGCTTTTGGTTGCTTTTTGCTTTCGTTTTCTGGATATGGAGCATCGTTTCATGTAACACTAAACTTTATGCAGATATCAAAAGGCCAGTAAAGTTGAATGCCGAGGAGAATCGATGCAGAAAGATGTCAGGGAGAGCCGCTTCCAGCTGACAGGCTGCTGACAGGCCTCTCCTGATCTCCTTCCTTTCTCGTGCAAATCCTCTCCTTGTTTTCTTCCTTCCACCTCCCTCGACATTCCCTCCAAACAGCTGAGTGGAGGAAGCATCTGGTCATTCCTGCATCCCCACCGTGAGGATCTCAGACAGACGCAGATGGACAGACAACCAGCACATGCATTTTTAAGGAACTCCCAGTGCAGTTGCACAGCCCTTTCCATCCAAACTGGGCCAGTAGCCACAGGCAGAGCTGCTCCTGACTTCCCTCAGCACCTGCACCGTGGCTCCCACACTCTGGAAAAAGGGTCTTTGTCCGGTTCAGAGGACGAGCAGGGGTCGGGTGAGGGGGCAGAAAGAGGCTCTGATGTATCCACAGTACGTCTGAGAATATATCTGGAGGGGACTTTTCCACTTCCCCAACGAAACTCGGTCCTCCACACCACAAATCTGGCTGTGAAGGAGGCAAATGCACCTGCAAAACTGTCCATATTCTGCTTGATTTCTTCTTACAGATATTTGGAAAGGTGCCTCTTCTATGTTAGACGAAGAGAAAATGGGGAAAGACAGCAAAAATCACAAAAACAAGCAGCAAGGCCTCGAGGCAGGAGCGATATTGCACAGCACCAGCTGTGCCCACCATGGAAACACCTTTCCACAGCTCCAAGGCTCATCAAAGACTGTCTAATAGAAGCAGCAGGAGATTCCAGCAGCAGCAAGGGCAGCTTAATGCAAAGGTTATTTGTGTCTCCTCTTTCAATCTCGTTTTCCAGCCTGGGGAGTGAACTCCCAGACGTGTTTGACACGTTTCTGTTTCCATTTCTCAAAGCCAAGCTTTTCACGCCGGCTGCTCTTTGCTCCATCTGATCCTCCCTGGCAATATTTCCCCGGGACAAGCTGGAGCCACAGTAGCCCAGCAGGAGTCCTCACAGAAGGCACTGAACTGTGCATTAATTTCTGGGGACTGCTCACTTTGGTCCCAAGCTGGTGCCCTGGACTGTGACAGACCAGAACCATTAACACTGGTTTTAAATCCTGCCTCACCTCACAGAGCTGCGTGTTTGTGTTGGCCTCGGGGTGGTGGAAATGTCTTGTGTGCTCTGAATCGCCCTCAGCTGTTTTTCACAGGAATAGGGAGCATACTTTTAAAATCACCACAGAGAAAACTTCCCATTTACTTGGATTTGGCAGGTGGAGGAGATCTTGGAGGTCTCTTCCGACCTTAATGAGTGTTTACGTTGCGCTGAGATTATATGTACCATTTTATTGTCTCCTAAATCCTTTGCCTTGGTTTCCCTCATCTTCCAGAGTGTTTGGATCATGGACAAAGCCAGGAAACCTCTTAGAATGCAGCCATGCTGAGCTCTCAGGTTACTTTGCAGTCCTGGTCCCTCAGGTGCAACTTGGACACCGTTTTCTCCAGAGGGGATGGATTTGGTAGCAAGGCAAAATCATAGAATCGTTTGGGTTGGAAAAGGCCTTTAAGATCCTCTAGTCCAACCATTAACCCAGCACTGCCAAGGCCACCACCAAACCATGTCCCCAAGTGCCACATCTGCATATCTTTTAAATCCCTCCAGGGATGGTGACTCGTCCCAGTTCTCTGGACCACAATGACCACAGTGAGGTCCTAACCCAGCACTGAGCAAATGAGGACAGCCCATAATGCCTTTGGAAAAAGAGAAAACTCCCTTAAGTGGTGGTATGCACATTGAGTTTTAAATCCTGTGAGCTGGGGACTTTTTTCACTTCCAAGAAAAGCCCTCATATCACCCATTCAGTGCAGGAGACTTTAATTCCCTGAGGGGCGAAGCTTCTGGTAAATCATCTCTTTAACGAGGGGGAGGCTGACCATTGGAAAAGCGGTAATAAATCATCCTGTGAGCTAAAATCTGAGCTTAATTTCGGAAACACGCAGCAGAAAAGGGGAGGAGGGGAGATGGAGCATTAAGAAACTGCTATTTCGTCTCCAAAGCAATTGAGCAGCATGTAATGAGGACCAGCAGGGACAGATATTCAAGGATGCAGCACGGCTGCCTGAGAAATGAACAGATGGAAAGCAACTCCTGCATGTTGCTGGTGACTCCACCCAGATGCCTTTGTGCTGCTTCGCTGCTTACATTTCCACCTCCAAATCCACCATTCCCGGGGAAAGACCCACCCTGCTGCCCCCATCAGTACTGTCAGCTGGGAGGAGTCCTGGGAGGGAGGTGTTACCTGAACTTCTACACGACTGGTTTTGGGAGGCAACAGGTGGGTCGTTTCCCAAGAAGAAAGTCATGAGATCATAGAATGGGGTGGAAGGGACCTAAAAGGTCATGTCATTCCAACCCCCTGCCGTGGGAAGGGACACTTTCCACTATTCCAGGTTGCTCCAAGCCCTGTCCAACCTGGCCTTGGACACTTCCAGGGATGAGGTTGCTGGGTTTATTCTTTTTCCTGTGAGATGTGAAATGGAACTGCTCGTGTTTTGATGTTTTTGGTGTGGGTTTTTTACACATTTGGGAGGCGTTGTGTGTGGGGGTTTTTTTGTTGGTTGGTTGGTTTTGGTTTGGTTTTGTTTGTTTTGGTTTTTTGTTTGTTGGTTTTTGGTTTTATTTCCTCACAAAGCATTCTCTTGTTCCCTGCCAAGGGGAACTGGAGAAGGCTGAGGCTCAACAAAATGGAAATATCTAACAGTCATTTCAGCTTCTCCACATGGTCCTTTTCATTCCTGTGGCTTCTGAGTCTGGTTGTGGCTTCAGTTGGCATCTCCAATCATTTTTATTTCTTGAACAAAACCCCAGTAGGAACTCTGAGTCCCACGGGTGCCGATCCACAGTGCCACGAGAGCAGGGCCTGTCTGGGCAGCCTTTGGGTGGGAAGGGCAAGGCAACCATGAGCAAAATATTCCCTGACTGTCATTTCTTTTTAACATATTCCAGTTTTCCAGCCCCGCTACTTCTGCATGAACTGCTTCCACATGAGCAAATGGGAAAATGAAGAGGAGATTCTGGTTCATGAATTACCACCAGCTAGTGGATGTCTTCTGTGCTCAGCAGCTACCCACTCACATGATGTCTGAAGCTGTCTGTGTATTATTCCCTGAAGTACCAGGAATGTTCTTGTGCATCTAAATTCAGCTCAGAATTTGCTGTGGTTTGTGCAGCGATTAATGGAAGGTCTGAGCTTATTTCGTGCTGCCGGAGGCGTAATCAGTTTACTTGGGGATTCACATCTGGGATTAACAGTTTTGCAAAGATTGTTGCATCAGATACGGTCCCCGGAGGTACAAATGCCATTTTTGTCACGATTAACTGAGGGGAGTTGCAATTATAAATAGACATGCATGGGGCTGGCAGAACCAAGCAACTGTGCTGGAAAAGGGGTGCTCAGAGCTTGGTTTTACCATTACTGATGGTTTCTGTCCCTCTTGGGGGCACTGGGGTTCTTGGGCATTGCCCCCAAACTGTTGAACTCCCAGGACCAGGTCTTTGGCCAGTGTAAACGTAACTCTGTGCCCAGTTTGCACTGGGAAAGGCCAGTTGATGTCTTCACACCAAAATATTGCATGTTGCATTGCAAACTGCCTGACACTTTAAGCAGAGAAGAACTCCAACTTATTTCATTGCTGTTACACCCACTTTCATGTGGTGTGAAGCACAGCAGATTTCAGGATATTTCAGTTTAAAGAACTGAATTTTAATGAGTACCTGTTAACCTTTGCAGTCCCAGATATATCTGACACATTGCAATTCAATACAAACTCTCTCCGACAACTCTTTGGTCTCTTCAAAGAAGTCCCTGCCAATTGAGAGGTCTAAGAGGGCTGCAATATGTCCTTCATTATTATTTAAGCACCATATAAAGGTGTCTTTGCATGTTGGTTGGTGGATAACGCTGTGCCCAGGGGGATGGCTCCACGTTTAGATCATCTGGGATCATGGATCAAAGGCCCTCTGATCCAGCACATTTCCGGAGTGATCTCTGGCATCCTTCCAAAAGGCTTTGTGGAGAGGTTTTGGATGGAGGAACTTATACCAAGCCATTTCTGGGGGCCCTCTTTCCACAAAAAAAAAAAAAAGTTCACTGTCATTCATTTATGAAAAAACACGTCACAAAATGGATCTGAGTGTCAGGTGAGCTTCTGCAAAGAAAAACAATAGAACCTTACACACAGATAAAAGGAAAGGTAGGAAGAAGTAAAGAAAGTCCAGCCCATCACTGAGATCCAACAACTTCAGAGACTTTCTTCTTGCTTTTTCACTTCCAGGTCACTTCTTGGACCTTTATGCACATTTTCCTCCATCAGCTTTTGCTTCAGTCACTGAAAAGAAAAGAAAAAACAAACAAAAACTGGCTAGCCAGGGTGATGCTGCTGAGCAGAGCCCTCCCTGCCAGCTTGCTGTTTCTGGCTGGATCCTTTTAAACTTTTGGACAGCTCCGTGAGCCTTATTTACACTTATTTACTAAACTCCATCTGACAGAAAACACAGCAGCTTCTCTCCCCTCCTCTCTGTGGCTCTGCAGAAGGACTCACGCAGGCAGAGCCACAGCGCCCACTGAATGGCAGGAAATGTGATGGGAATGGGTGTGAATCCTGGCTGCTCAAGGAGCAGAGGAGAAAAAAGGAGCAATATTTGTTCAGACGTTTTCAGAGAGACCTTTCCAAGTGACCCCAGCAAGCTGAAATGAGGTCAGAGGTGTCGATACAGCACCTCCTTCTGATTCAGGGGGTTTTTTTTAATCACTGGAGGGTGGCACACTTAGATGTGGGACAGACCAGCTGTTTAGCAGCACAGAGCAACAGCCAAACCCAGTGCTAGGCAGAAATCCTGCACAGAAATGAGGTGGCTGGGAAAACTGAAGCAGGTAGGATGTGATTTCTCAGCCTTGGGCAATCCCAGCGCCTACAGGACCTGCACTAATCCAGTAAAAGTGCCACCTGCTTTGCTGAGCTCAAGAGCACCCTCAGCCTCGTGGTGTCTCCCAGACATCTGAAGGGAAAACAACACGAAGGCCAGACAAGTCCTAGAGCAGCACCCCTGGTTCTTTGGGTTTTTCTCTGCAGGGTTCATCCCACGTGGCTTGGGTGAGCTCCTGCAGTATCCCAGTCAGTGTGAGATAAATTCTTCCAACCCACAGTAGACGCCTTGTGGCTCTTTCAGCTTTGAAAATAAAATTAAATGGACATGATCCAAGCAAACCCATGGAGAAGGGGCAACATGTGCCATCCCTAAGCCTAGGACAGGAGGAATGGACCTGCAGGAGGATTATTACCATTAAAAGTTCGGGCTTTGGGACTAGGTTATCTTTAGGGTCCCTTCCAGCCCAAATCATCCTGTGATTCTGTGATTTATGGGATCATCTGCAGTTTCCTCACCAAAACTTCTTAGGTCTTTTTCTTGACAGGACACCAATGTCTTCACATCTCTCCCACACAGGCTTTTGCTATTTCAGGTAGGTGTAAATACAGGACAAATGTGATTAGAGCAAGAGAAGTCACAGGGAGATCATTAAGTCTTTTGAAGGGTTACCATATCACTAAGATTGCTTAAAAGTCAAACAAAGGGTGGAAGAGCAGAGCATAGAGGTGTGGTTTTGATGGGGACTTGCTCCACCTTACCCCAAAAAGCGACCTTTTAACCTTGTGAAAATGTTTGGAACATATTTTTGGGCATATTCAGACTCCTTCCACAAGTTACCTCCAATTAGACATTAATTAACTGCGACACAACAACCCTTCTGCTTCTCAGTTTGAAGGATGGACCGCAGACACTGCTGAGATACCTCACTGAGATTCCCAAACACAAAGGCACTCAAAATTAGTTTCTCACTAATGACTAATTTTGCACAGAACAAAAGACAACTGGTGCGCTGCTGAGCAGGGTTCCAGTTCCTGAAAGTGTAACTCCATCCAGGGCGCAATGACACATCAAAAAAACACTTGTTCTTTTTCCCCCCACACTTATTGTTTGAATTCCTCCTCCAAGTTTTGTCAGTTTAAGCCTTATCTGGGTGGGCTCCTTCCCGGTTAGAGGAATCTCTCCAGCCAAACATGGAGCAAAATGAAGTCTTGGGTGCATCAAAATTAGAGTTGTGGGTGTCCCTGTTCTCTTCTCTTCTTGTTCAGCTTGGAAAGGAGAAGGTTTAAGGGGTGACCTAACTGAGGCCTTCCAGTACCTGAAGGGACCTGACTAGAAAGATGGAGAGAGACTTTTAATGAGGGCCTGGAGTGACAGGACAAGGGGAAATGGCTTCAAACTGAAGTACAGTAGGTTTAGATTAGATATTAGGAATAAATTCTTTACAATCAGGGTGGCACAGGTTGCCCAGAGGAGTTTTGGATGCCCCATTCCTGGAATTAAGGCCCAGCTTGGGTGGAGCTCTGAGCAACCTGGTCTAGTGAAAAGTGTCCCTGCCCTTGGACTGGCACTAAATGATTTTAAGGTCCCTTCCAACCCAAACCATTCTATGAGTCTCCTCTCCTCTCCTCTTCTCTCCTCAAATCTCCTCTCCTCGAATCTCCTTGAATCTCCTCTCCTCTCCCTCCCACAGTGTGGGAATCGTTGGAATTTCAGACAGAGCTGGTATTTACCTGCATTTAAAATCTATTTACTGTTGGCATAAGGGGTTGTGGGAGTTTCAGAGCAGCTTTCCTGCACCCACTTGGCCAAACCAAAGGAGTTCAAGAACAAATCACAAGTCATCTTCCTCCTCAGACCCCCGAGGAGATCGGACAGCGGATTTAATCTGAAAAACTACACTGAGCAACTTTTTGGTTTTTTTAATAACCAATAACTAATGAAAAGTGCACTGGCCAGAGAAATGGTGAAGATATAGAAATCACTGGGATAAATAAATAAAAGCCCTGTTTTACTGGAAGCATTTCTGTAGTGAAACCAACTGCAATCAGACAAGAAACAACCTTGCCAGTAATGGACAACATTTATCACGGATTCATGGAGCCACTCTGCACACCTGAGGCTGCTGACAACGTGGGGGACTGGGGGAGTTACATTAAAGGCCAACATATGCCAATAAATTTGGAACAGCAGAACACTGGGATAAATTCACAGTAATAGTTCGAAGTGCTTCTAAAAAATTTGGGAGGGCTGTGACTTCCCAGTTGCCCCATAAAGAGGTATCAAGGTAGGGATTAAAAACGCCTTTTCACTGATGACTTACCTGGTCAAAAAACCAGCAAAATTCAGTTTTTAAGAGCGGATTTCTCGCAGCTTATTCCAAAAATTAGGTGTCTGCCGAGACAGTCACCTCTGGGCATCACTTCTCAAAACTAGGGTGGACCCACTTCACCTTCCACCCCGAGCCTTGTTGGCCCCTCCTGCAGGGAGGTGTGATGCCCAGTTTTTATTTCACCCGTTATCTGTGCTGGGCCTCTGTTTGCCTCGTTCCTGCAGCTCTTGGTGGCACACGGGGAGATGATTCAGGGAGAAGCTCCTTTTTGCCCGGTAAATCGGGGAGCGATAAGGGGCTGTTGAGATGGATGGGGGGCTGAGGCGGAGCACAGGCCCAGGGCAGATTTCACCTCGCTGTTTCTCTGGGTGAGGCAAAGGAATTGAAAGCGGAGCCTTTTGCAGGTAAATCACAAAGGCCAGATTGGGAAAAATAATCCCTTTCCACGCAGCTCCTTTCCTTGGGGCGACGCCGGGTCGTTCTGTGGCCTTTCTGCTTTATGTGGAACCAAAGAACTGGAGCAAAATCAGTTTCTTTGGATGGATGGCCACACTCCAAAGGAAAATATAACTGCAAAGCCAATGTGAAAGCCACATTAAATATGTGCTTTTCTGAGCCAGCTCACAGTCTGGAAAACAACTTCTGTCTGCCCCAAAGCAGCATCAAAGGGTTTTGGGGACAGGGTCCTTTTCCTTTTCCTTTTCCTTTTCCTTTTCCTTTTCCTTTTCCTTTTCCTTTTCCTTTTCCTTTTCCTTTTCCTT
>JAWMRA010000078.1:148353668-148371586 GCA_035584735.1 Pseudotriccus pelzelni | reverse complement strand
GTCCTTGTCCTTGTCCGTTTCCTTTTCCTTTTCCTTGTCCTTGTCCTTTTCCTTTTCCTTTTCATTTTCCTTTTCCTTTTCCTTTTCCTTTCCTTTTCCTTTTCCTTTTCCTTTTCCTTCTCCTTTCCTTGTCTTTTTACTTTCCTTCTCTGTTTCGTTTTCTTTTTCCTTTCTTTTTCTTTTTGTTTTTCTTTTTGTTTTTCTTTTCCTTTTCCTTTTCCTTTTCCTTTTCCTTTTTCTTTTCCTTTTCCTTTTCCTTTTCCTTTTCCTTTTCCTTTTCCTTTTCCTTTTCCTTTTCCTTTTCCGTTTCCTTTTCCTTTTGCTTTTCTTTTCCTTTTCCTTTTCCTTTTCCTTTTCCTTTTCCTTTTCCTTTTACTTTTCCTTTTCCTTTTCCTTTTCCTTTTCCTTTTTCTTTTTCTTTTTCTTTTTCTTTTTCTTTTCCTTTTCCTTTTTTTATTTTTCTTTTTCTTCTTTTTCTTTTTCTTCTTCTTTTCCTTTTTCTTTTTCTTTTCCTTTTCCTTTTTCTTTTTCTTTTTCTTCTTCTTCTTCTTCTTTTTCTTTTTCTTCTCCTTCTCCTTCTCTTTCTCCTCCTTCTCCTTCTTCTTTTCCCTTTTCCCTTTCCTTTTCCATTTTTTTCCTCTTCTTTAAGAGTTTACAAAGTTATTCCATTTTGGCAGGGGGTTTGTTAGTTCAGCAGCTGCCTGCCCACATGGCTCAATACCTGCTGATTTGCCTTCTCCTCCCACTCCTAAAGTTGCCTCCTGGAGTCCAACAACCTGCCTGAAGGCAAAGGTATAAATGACAATGATTGTGAGGGTTGGCAAGCAGGAACCACCACCTCAGTTTTTGCTGATAGACAAACAACACATTTGCTGCAGAAATAAGTGTGAGAATTAGTCACGAAAAAGATTTAATGTCAAAAATAAAAAGTTGGTATTTTTCTCTAGAAAAACTATTCCAGATAAGGTTTTCCCCCACTGCTTGTATCACAGGGATCGATTCCTCCCATGGAAAGAGGCAACTGCAAGATTGGCTGAGATTAGATTTGGATTTAAATTTAAAAATTAGATTTAGAGAGACAGGGGAAACAGGAGCCAAGTGTGAACGTGGTCCTCGGTGTGGCGGCACGTTCACAGCCCCATCACTTGGAGCCCATCTCACGTCTCCACCTCTGGGCACACCTGTGTCAAATATTCTGATAGAATGATTACAACTGCGCGATCTTGGTGCCGGGTCGTCCACAAGCTCACAGCGGGAAATCTGAAGGACATCCATGGAAATAACAATGAACAGGGAAGTGTTTGGTGACATGAATGTAAACTCTGATGAGGAGCCAAGTCGTGCTGATGGAGCACAATGAGTGTGTGGCAGAGACCTGCTGCTCTGAAAAGAGATCACACAACAAGCAGTGACAGCCTGCCTTTCCCCCTTCTTGATCCCACAGCAACCATAAAATGTACTCAATTGAAATATCTAATACTTTCCTGGTGGAAGGGATGATGTCTAAACCCAGAGGAAGCAGCTGCTGCGGGAGCTGAACACTCTTCAAATGCCACTTCTGGCATCACATTTCCCTTCCTTGTATTCTCGTCATCTTTTTCTTCTTATCTGCAGGTCAAGCATTAATATGAAACAATAAAGATAAAGATAACTTTCTATTGATCTGGAAAATAAACTGGGAGACACAAAGTGAAGAGAACAAAAAGGCGACTCTGCTGTGGAAGTTAATTCAGCACCTGTAGCTGGGCCTTCTCCTGCATGCTGTGGGAGGAAGCTGAAAGGAGAAGGAAGATGGATAAAACTAATATTGGAAAACACACGTGTCCTGGTTCTGAGAGGATAAAGCCACCTGAAACAGGGAGGTTCAGCTTGAAGCCTTCCCGGAGACTGATGGACGCAATCTTTTTTAACACACGAGGAAAGCACTTGGATTTGGTCAGTGGCAACTTAAGAGATCTCCAAAATGAATCAAACTCCTGCTGTTTTCTTGACTTTTTCCTCCTCCTCCTCCTCCTCCTCCCTCCTCTGATTCCCAGGAGAAGCCAGCCAGGAGAGCCCAACCTGCTGCTGGTGTAACTCAGCTTCCCCCTGGGGGTCTGGGGGGAGCTGACCCGAGTCGTCACCACAAGATTGGGTTGCACGAACTCCAAGCAGAGGGGAAAGCTCAGGCAGTCTGAGCTGATGGAATTTACTCCCTGAGAGGAGGGAGAAGCCCTGATGAAGGGTATGGAGAGCTTATTGCAACTTGCAGCTTTCTGCAGGCTCCTGCCAGACGCGTCTATTGCCTCACCTCTCTGAACTGCATCGTTTAGAAACCCTTCAACCCAGGGGTTCTTTCAATCCCTAAGGGGTGTGATTTAGCCTTGGCTTCCATTACCTGCAGGGGAGCTACACAAATTGTGCCAGCTGAGATCTGGCCTTTAATAGTCCCTCAGACCCCCTAACCCAGGTAGGAAACTGCTCTGTACGTCACACACCCCATCACTACGCTCCTCCTCTGCCCTTCTTTTATACAACCCCACCTCCACTGTGCTGGACTTGCGCTGGATTTACAGAGAGAAAAAAAAATCCATCTCTCTACTTGAAAAATTGGATTTGTTTTCTCTCCTGTTTTTCTTTCCCTCGAAGGCCCAGTGCTATCCTGGCATTCTGAATTGGGGATGAAACAAAACCAATTCAGGAACAGGATACAAGAGGAAAAGCCAGTCGTCCTGCAGAGGATCAGAGAGCTCATTTCTCACAGAGGCATCCCCAGAAATGAGAAGTAATGAGCTGAGCCCTCCTCAACAGCTTTTCATAATGCAAAGCATTGGGCAGCTGGTCAGGTGGAGAAAAAGAAATAACCAACCAACCCTCTTTCTCTTCCTTCTCTCCTTTTATTTTTAGCCAGAAGATCTGTCATGTTGGTTAGACTGTCCCTACCACGGCAGCTCTCTGGAAAGGACAGCTCCTCCAAATGGGTCACTTCTCCCATCAACCACAGGGCGAGCACAGCGGTGGCTGATTAACAGCGTGGGGTAAAAGCCATCTAGGACAAGGGTGAGGTGAAACCTTGCTCAGAAATGAAGCTGGGGGAGAAATGAAGTGGGTTGGCTGTAATTTTCCAGGGGCCTGCAGCCGTGAGCGCATCACTGAGCCCAGGACTTCACAGCTCCGTTCTGACTGCGACACTGGGCACATCTCTCTGCCCTGAGGCACTCCAGACGTAGCTCACAGTTGTGTCCAGTCAGCCTGTGAGAGTACAAGAAGGCTGGGATAGAAACATGTCACCCAGAACTGAGAGTGTTCAGAGGGGGAAGGTTCTCCATGCAGTGGTCACTATGGGAGTTTTGGTCATGTCATCCTATCTGAGGGAAGGGTGTTGGCATCCCTCCAGCTTTGGGTATTTGCCTGGATCATGGAATGATAGAATGGCTTGGGTTGGAAGGGACCTTCTAAAATCATCTCATTCCCAGCCCCCTGCCATGGGCAGGGACATCTTCCACCAGACCAGGTTGCCCCAAGCCCCGTCCAACCTGGCCTTGGACACTTCCAGGGATGGAGCAGCCACAAACTCTTTGAACAGTCTGTTTCAGTGTCTCACAACCCTCTATTGACCCGAGTCAACACATTTTCACAGTCTCCCACTACAGCTGATGGGATCCATGTTACCTGTCTTAACGTGTCTGCCTGAAGGTTTTCTGGCTTCCTCCAACAGGGGAGGTCTAGTCAACAGAGTCAATAGAAGCAAAGCCATAGGTCTGTCCACTCTAGGACAGATGTCCACCTTTTGTCAGGTAAATCACCCCCTCAGTAAAGAGAATCTGGGCTGACTTGCTCGGATGGAGACACCTATATTGCAGAAATCCATCACAGGTCAGATGGTTTTCTCTTACGAGAGGTTATTTGGAGAAGGTTTCTGGTCTGGATGTACTTTTATCTTTTTTAAGAAGCTCGAGTTCACTCCAGTGACTCCAAAGAAGACATTGGGTGACCCGTTGTCTTCCCATATTGCACACAGAACTGTGCATGCAGACATCAATTAAAAATCAGAGCTCATCCCTCTGACATCTGCTCTGACAAAGGCCACCAAATACCTGTCAATGATGATTTTACTGGGAAAAATTATCACAGTTCCCTCCTTGCACATGGGAACGACTGTGCTGCCTGAACTGTCAGGCATCTGCCACAGCACCTTTAAAGCCTCCAGACTCACAGATCTGAAAGGCAAGAATTTTCTTCCTGAAACTAAAGTTTTGCTTTTTTTAAGAAAAGGCCTATAATTTATTCCAGTAAGACCCAACTACTCAGCACCCAAATGAGTAAGACAGGAGTAAAGTATGAGCGTTAAAATATAGCATATGCAGATCGGTACAAGAAAACCAGAGGAGAAATCCAATACCAAACTGAAGTCTGTGAAATCTGAAGTCACTTATGAATCTTGAGTTATCCTGGGACTGGATCTGCCTGGATTTGAGAGGATGATTTCAACTTGCAGCCTTTATTTAGAAGAACTGATGTCCAGCCAGCGAGATGTGGATTCATGTTTATGAACCGCCTGGCAAATACTCACGCACCTCCCACAACAAACCCTCTAATTAAATGTTAATTAAATGCAACACATTAGGGCTCAGCAGACACTCTGCTGCTGAGTTATATACATACACTGCAGACACTCTAATGAAATACTTGACTTTGATTTACGAACATGAATGCAGCAAGAACCGAGGCTCGCGCTGGCGTCTAATTTTGCACAAAACAAAGGAGGCCTCCTTCCCCCTGCTAATGGTTCCAGCCTGTTAATGAATACTTCCAGCCATGATGTAATTACACAGTAACTTACAGGCAGGGAAGTGACACAAGCATTGCATGAAGGGAACCTCCTCTGCTGGCAGTGGGAAAGGATTTTGTCGGGTCTCCAGCAGCAAACGCCCTTCGGCCACCGCAGCGATTTCATTTCAGTCCTCGTTGCTCTCACTGCCATCACAAACCTGCACTTGATCTAAAGGGATAGAAACAGCAGGTAAGGCTTGTGTTGTGTCATTCCAGTTACAGTCAGGATGGTGAAGGGCCATGGGTGAAAGTCATCGAGAGAAAATTAGAGGTGTCAGACTTGAGGAGTGAACTCTTTATGCAGATGGCTCCTGGCAGAGCTTCTCAGTGCCATGTTGTTGCACGTGCAAAATAATCAACACATTATTAACCTTTAGTCAGCTTCAAAGTAAGGAAATATACCTAATTCTGTCCTAAATCTAGAATAACTTCAAGTTTGCCTCATTTTTATTTTTATTTCTCACTTGGCCCCTTAAATTTCCAGTGCAGGCACTGACTGGCAATTTCAGAAAACAAACTCTGAAATGCTTGTTATTCCCATCAAAGTGTAATCTGGCATAGGGGACAACTGAAACTCTCTAGGACTTCTAATATTTTTCATTTTCTCCTGGGCTTTCCTGTGGAATTCTCCTTTAGTATCCAGAATGAGAGGCAGATCTTGTCATGTGTTATGACTCCTTGGTGATAATTAGTACAGGGCATGATCTACTCTCACCACAAAACTCAGTGGTGGAGGAAGAGTCTTTTTACAGGTTTAACACAAAAAGCCCTCCAAAGCTCTGAAACTACTGGAAGGATCCCACCTGCCAGGAGAGCCTCAGGTTCTCCTTCCCAAGTTCTTGGCTCTTGGGCAAACACCCACCCAGCAAAAATGCAGAGCAAGTTGCCCCATGAATTTGTGAAGATTTAGGCTCAGGTTTAATGAGCTCAGGCAGTTTGTGCTGCTGCAGTGCTGTCAGTAACCGGATTGGTATTTTCAGTATTAGCGATCTCCTCCCTCCACTGTGCCTGTTTTCTTTTTAAACTCATATTTCTTTCTCCTTAAAAATACAGGGCTTATTTCTCAGTGTGGAGAAAAGTATTGCTTTCCAAGCAGGCTCAGTGATACAGAAAGAGAAATTTAAAAATAACGAGCCTTGCTGAAGTGGAAGGAGGCTGAAGTCACTCATATTGTGGAGTACTTTGAGATTCCCAGAATGGAAGACATGGCTGAAATGCACATTACTGTCTCAGGGACAAAAAGGAGAGATCAGATGAAATAATGATAAGAAAAGGCAAAATAAATGAGTTCCTTGCCTCCCTGAGGGGAGGCTGTGCTGATTTTATGAATGTGAGAACCTATTCTTGGCCTTACACGGGCGTCTGTGAAAAATGTGTCACTGCTGCATCCCGCTACGAGCGTCCCGTCGAAACGGGAGAGGGTGGGGGAGTCGGGTGCCCCTGGCACATCCTGCAGGAGGGTGTGGGGAGCTGACCAAGTCCTTCTGGAGGGCTCTCTGTTCACCACACAGAACTAAAGGACCAGCAAGGTCAGAGACTACCTTGGATGGAGTCCTAGAAAACCATCCAGGCGCACTAAATAAACCAGAAGCCGGGGAGTATCTGGGGAGGAGTGATCTTAATGCTTTCAGATCTGAGATGTCGCCAGCAGAAGGCTCAGGCAGCAAAGCTCGGGGCATGAGACCATGGGAAGCTTTGCCTTAAACCTTAAAGAGGTCCCTACCTGTGAGGGAATGTAACCAGAGGGTGAAAACAACTAACTATTCCATAATGCAGTGTGGAAAGGAGGGAGCTTTCCTTTGAGAAGTCCCACGGTGGCAAAAGATGCTGTTGTATGGAGAAGGCGGAAAAATGGACATTCAGACATTAGCAAGGAGCTGTAAACCCAGAGCTCCCAGGCTGTGCCTGCTCTGCAGGAGATCAGGCCACTCTATACCAGTGGAGTAAACTATTTTTGACATATTAGATGACCTACTGGACAATTAGAATATTGTGTGGACTCCGTGACCAGAACACACCAGGGCACCGTGTTCAGAGGGCAGAAAAAATGCTGCTCTCACCACATGTAAATCACCACTTTCTTTTTGGCAAGGCCATTTTAAAAGAAAGAAATCCTTCAGGGGACACCATACACCAGTTCTGGCTCCACAAGAAGCACAGCAGTTGGTTTTTGGGGGGCTCAAAGGCAGCTGAATTAGCTACAGTGAGCCAGGAGTTGAACATATCATTGAGCTCAGCTCTAGAGCTCCACGAAGTAGTTACCAACTCATGCTGGTTATTTAGGAAATTGGGTTCTTGTTCCATCCTGCCCTTTGTGGGTTAAACTCTTCCCCAGCCACAGGAGATGAAAACACTGATTGAAGGTGACATAATCCCCATGTAAACCCTATAATAAATCCAGAAGTCATGTCTGATTCAAAATATTCCTTGGGTTTTGTTTAGATTTATGGCCTGAATATTAAGAAATTCTATTAAGTTAAGGTACCTTTTTTTTCCCTCAGAATGGTTAGTCCTTTCCTTCTCTTCATGGAATGACTGATTTTAATTTTCCCCCTTCAAAAACATTATAATACATTGATTGATCACAAAGTCTTAAAAGATGAATATAGCAGATTTCCCTTAAGCAGACTTTCAGAGGGGAAAACAGAGTCAGTGGCTTTGAAAACTGGCTGGTTCACCTACAGCCCAGACTGATCTACTCCCAGGGTGGAAAGAGCTGAAAGAAGCAATAAAGGGTGATAAGATATAAATGAATTCCAGTGGAATTTAAGTGTTAAACACAACAATGACGGTAAATGCTGCTCATTAAATAGAAAACTGTAAACACATAAGAAAATAAACAAGTGGATTGCCCACTGTGAACGAGGTGTGTGAATAAATCAGTGGCCACCAGGACTTCAGGTTGGCCACCATTAAATACTCTCAATTTTGAAGCAGCACAAAGGAATCAAACCCATAGAAGTGAGATCCAAAACTGAAGAGTGTTGGATGAGATTGCCTGTGGCATGAGAGGGCAGGGCAATGCTTCGCCTGTAGAGCTCCATGGTCTGTGGTCCACAGTTATGATTCCAGAGGGTTGGAAGTAGATGGTCTTTAAGGTCCCTTCCAACTCAAAGCATTCTATGATTGTCCCCCAGAGAAAGGAGTGGAATTCATAAATTAGCAAGCTCAAAACTCTGGAGGAAGGGGAAGTCGCTGCTTCCACGGACCAGGGAACTGTTCAACCCAAATTTCTTGTGAAGCTGCATCTCACAATGTCCAAGAGGATTATGTTAAAATTGTAGTTTGAATTCAATTCTGTTGGACGTCAGACAAAAAGAGATTTTCTGAATGTCCACCAGAGGAGAACAGGAGGGAAATCATACTTTGGAGTCTACAATAGTCAGGGTCACTGGAACCAGCAACTTTGCCTCTCTTCTGTACCTGGAAGTCCATCCATTTTCACCCAAGCTTGTGAGAATTTCACATTTTCCCTCATACTATTTATTTAAATTTCCTTAATATTATTTCAGATTTCACTTACATTGGCAAACAGACTCAAAAGTCACGAGAAGGGATCAACTGCAGTCTCAGCTGATTCGGTCCAGAACCCATTGGTGAGGATTTAGAGCTGACCCAGAGCTGCAGAGGCTGCCAGAACGAGAAAGAAGCACTGAGACAGAGCTGGTATTGGGGAGAGAAAAAAATCAAACCAGAAATATCTGTGAAAGCTGGCTGAAGTGCAGGGAAAGGACTGAAAAGGAGGTAAGTTTGAGATCTTGAGGAAATCTCGTTGGCTGTCTTAACAAATGGTACAACTCTTAGTTGGATAAAAATATATAGACTAAAGGATGACTTGGTTGCTGTGAGGGCTCCTGTGCCTCTGGGACACGATTTTCTGGGTTTGTGAGATGGGGATTACTCCCTCAGATCGGTGTTCCAGGTGTCAGGAGCAGCCTTCCATCCAAACAAACCCCCACCCTTGCAGGACCAGCGCTGCTTTATCCAACCCCAGCTAAAAGCTCAACGTCACAAATGATAAAATCTCTTGATAGGGCCAAGAAATCATTGAGAGCTACAGGAAAAAAAAAATGAGGGAAGACACAGAATGTTACACAGACCCATCTTCACTGTAATTTGCTGATACACTGCATGAATAATTTCCTTTCAAATGACCTTGAGGAAAATATTAATAATATGATAATGGCTCATTTGCATACAGCGCTGACGATGTTGTCAGTTCAAACAAGAGAGTTTGTCCAGAGCTCTTTGTCAGCAAACAGAGAAGCAGGACAAGTTAATCTGTGAGTGACTCTTACATCAAACCCCCCAGGTGACACCTGAAAATACTGGGGACAAGATTTTTTGAATGCCAGAGGACAGTGAGAGACAAGGGGACTTGGGCTTTTAAAAATGTTTCTCACTGCTCAGAGCTTAATTTCACTCAATTTTCACTTTCCTGATGATTTCTTGCATGTTTTAGCATTCCCTAAACATCAGAAGAAGAGCATCTCCTCATTTTAGGACACAACAAGTACATTCCAGTTGTGCTTTCTTCAAAACCCACTAAAACTTGAACTTAATTTTATCCTCAGTGAGTTAAAGGGGAAACAGCAAACCAGCCTTGCTCATACAATTTCAGGAATTTTAGCTGTGCTGTACCTCTCCCTGATACAGATCTAGGATATATTTTTTTTCCAGGTGATTTAGAAACTTCTGAAAATTTCATCCAAAGTTGAAAAAAAAACCCACACTGTGGACTTATCATTTTCATCTCCCTTTTTGGTGTGACTTTCCCTGTGGTGATTACATTTATTATGGGCATTGAAAGGACACTCCTGAAACACAAAATATGTGCTTTGTGTGCTGAAAGGGCTCATTTCTCAAAGCTGAGAAAGATTTTGAGAGAAAATTGACACAAATGTAGACAGGAAATAGTGAATGAAAATAGAGAGTGTTTTAGGAATAATTTATGAGACGGCCAAAAGCCAAGTGTCCACAATCAAGACAGGAAAACTTTGATTAAAAAACCATTAGAATTTTCTGACAAAGTGAAAACATCAAGTGGAAATGTCTATATAAAGATACCTTTGTGTCTGTGTGCATTTATTATGTCCAATTGCTTCCTTACTTCTTCTGTGCATACTGTCCTTTTTGGTTTTTTCATGCAGATGTAAAAATATGCCTTGATGTGTTTTTTATTGAATCAGAGAATGGTTTGGGTTGGACAAGACCTCAAAGATCATTGGGTCCAACCATTAACCCAGCACTGCCATCTTCACCACTGAACCGCCTCCACACATTTCTTGAAAGCTTCCAGGGATGCTGATTCCACCCCTTCCCTGGTTCCAGTGCTTGACCACCATTTCAGCAGAGAAATTTTTCCTCATATCCAATTTAAACCTCCCCTGGTGCAACATGAGGCCATTCCACCTTGCCCTATCACTTGTCACCTGGACCTTGTTAACCCTTTGCTCAAAGCTTCGGCAAACCTGACTCCAAACACTTCCCACGATGGGGCATCCCCAGCTTCTGGGGGGAACCCGGTCCAGTGTCTCAGCACCCTTGTTGTAACAAATTCCTTCCTTGTATCCAACCTAAACCTACATAATTTCAGTTTAAAACCATTCCCCACTGTCCTTTCACTGCAGGGATCGAAAAAAGGTTTCTCTTCTTCTTTCTTCCAGGCTGCCTTTATGCGTTGAAATGTCGCAATGAGGTGTCCCCAGAGCTTTCTCCAGGCTGAACAAGCCCAACTCTCTCAGCCCATCTTCATATCAGCCATTCCAGCCCCCTCACCGTTTTCCTGGCCCCCCTCTGGACAGTCTCCAACAGGTCCATGTGCCCTCAACACCTGAGGTGGAGTCTCACGAGAGGAAGGGGAGAAGCCCCTCCCTCAATCTCCACTTCTTTGGATGCAGCTCAGGAGACAATTCGCTTTCTGAGCTGTAAATCGTCAGCTCACGTCCAAATTTTCATCCACCAGTGTCCCCAAGTCCTTCTCCACAGGGCTGCTCTCAATCCACTCATCCCCCAGCCTGTACTGCTGTCCAGGGTTGCTCTAACACAGCTGCAGGACCTTGCACTTGCCCTTTTTACGTGCTTTTGTTTTAATCCTTACTTTACTTTACTTAGCATTGATTTATTTACTTTATTTACTCCCAGATGGGAGGGCAAAGAGAAAGGACAATTAAAGTTTTCAGAAAGAATAAGCGAGGTGAGGAATTCTCAAACTGGCAGGAATTAAGGGTTGTGGAAGGAAGGGTTTTAAGTACACCAGAATAAAAATGGAGCCAAGAATGCCAAAGGCCAAAACCGTAACCATTTCCAACTAATGCCATTATGGAATATCCTGAGTTGGAAAGGACCCACGAGGATCACCGAGTCCCACTCCTGACCTTGCACAGGACAACCCCAAGAGTCACACCACATGCCAACGTTATCCAAATGTCTCTTGAGCTCTGTCAGCCTTGGTGCTGTGCCCGCTGCCCTGGGGAGCCTGGTCAGTGCCCAACCACCCTCTGGGGGAAGAACCTTTTCCTGAGATCCAACCTGACCCTGCCCTGACACAACTTCAGGCCATTCCCTGGGGTACCACCACAGAGCAGGGATCAGTTCCTGCCCCTCCTCTTCCCCTCCTGAGGAAGTTGGAACTGCAGTGAGGTCTCCCCTCAGCCTCCGCTTCTCCAGCTGAAAACACCAAGTACCCTCAGCTGCTCTCATGAGGTTTCCCCTCGAGGCCCTTCACCATCTTCATGCCTTCCTTGAACACTTCCCAATAGCTGTGTATTTTTCTTACATTGTGGTGCCCAATATAAGAAGGAGAAGCCTTGAACAAACATTTCTGTCCTACTTCAGGACATCTCAACACTTGCTGAGATGTTCAACCTTGGCAGCGTTAAGTTTCCATACATCTCCTGGGATGGGATCTCTTGGGATCCCAGAGACATTTCAGAGCTTGCAGGAGCCAGTTCTGGCTACAGAAATGGGCCATGGGGCTGGGGAAGTCTTGTAGGATAACCTGGGCCTGTCACTCAGCTGTGCCCGTTCCAGCAAAATGCAGCTGCATCCAACAAAATGCCAAGCACAAGGAGCATGGCCTGTGCCTACGGAGCAGAACGTGATGTCCCAGCTCACAGGGGCTGCAAACAGGGGTTTGGGGAGCCCAGTGTCCCTCAGCCATGACCTCTCACCCCAGTGCTGTGGCAAGAGCAGCCTTTGGCTGGGTGACCAGGGGAGAAAGTGAGTGGGAGTGAAAAGTGATGCTCTATTTGCAGGCAGAGCTGGCCAAGCCGGTATTGCTGAATTTGCGTCACTTTGTGGCTGATCCTTTTCCAAAGGTCACTGGAGCTTATGGAAAACACTGCACTCGAAGTTGAGATGAAGAGAAAGTTTCCTTATTAAATCAGACATAAAGAGGTCATGCTGTCTATTAAAAAAAAATAAATATATATATAATAAAAGCAGTGCCCAGGTTGTGGCACAGACGTACCTGCATCAGAGGAGATTGTGGGTGTTGAGCCTTCTTTAATCTGGCAGAAAAGGGGCAAAACAAAGACCACGAGCAGAATAGCGAAGACAGAAAGACCCAAACTGGAGGAAAGGCATACATTATTAAGGGTGATTAATCACTGAAACAAATTATCCAGGGAAGAGGCAGAATCTCATCTCCTGATGCTTCCCGAGCAAATGTATTTGCTTTGTCAGGCAGGATGCTTTCAGTAAACATATGTTACTGATCCTATACAGGGAGAACCAGTAAAATTTAAGAAAGCATTCAAAAAATATGACTTAATGACTCTTATTCTCTTATCTGTTCTTCTAAGGCTTTTATGAGTCTATGAATTGTACCTAATTAGCTATATTCAGTCATTACAGGGATAATGAGAACACCCCGGTTACATCAGAATCGAGATCGTTTGCATAAAACACCTCCAAACAAGCAAAAAAGTCTTCCAGGCAAACTCTGAACATTAATTGACAGGAGTAGGGGGAAAAACACCCTTTTCTTTTAATGTGTCCCATTAATTTTTGTTCTCATTTTGTCTCGGGGAGTTTCTCCCGACCTGGGCATCTTTGACGTGTGACAAGTGTGTGTTTCCACAGCTGTCATTTTACTTGCAAACCTTTTAAAAAATTGATATCCTCTCCAAATGGAAGTAAGATCTCCTCAGCTGGCTGTTTGTTGCAGAAGCTGAATGCAATGCCTGATTTATTTGTGGGACTGAGCATTCAACTCTGCTCAAAAACATCACTCAGGAGTTGTCCCAGATGGTCACCCGAAGGTAGTGGATATTCAGATGACTAAATTAAGGGAGTCATATATTGGTATTTGACAGCAGCATGAATATCAGGGGCTGCCATATCATGTCTGTGCACAGGTTGGTTTATGTTACCATGATCTCAGAGAGAATTCTGCAGTCAAAAATTATAGCATCATTGTTGTTACATGACATTATTAAATAAAGCCAAAATTAGCATTTTAAGCCTCCTTCTTCCCTTAACCAGCTAATCTTCACCCAGAACACTGCCCTGCAACAACAATAACGGTAAAGCTATCAGGCTGGGAACAGAATGATCCTGGAGGTTGGAGCA
This sequence comes from Pseudotriccus pelzelni, assembly GCA_035584735.1. Taxonomy (NCBI): domain Eukaryota; kingdom Metazoa; phylum Chordata; class Aves; order Passeriformes; family Tyrannidae; genus Pseudotriccus; species Pseudotriccus pelzelni. Next base: position 148,358,200 of record JAWMRA010000078.1, on the reverse strand, counting down.
TTAATTAAGAGCGACTGGATTCTGATTTACTCCATTCCCATTCATCAGCACAGCTTGGGTGCCCTCTTTCTGATTCGGTTTCTGCTGTTTACCTGCATTTCTTTGGCTTGTTAGTGAAGCATCCAGGATTCCCGAGCAGTCTCCCACCTAAATACCAGCCAGACTTTGAACGGGTTCATTTCCAAGAACAGATGAAAGCAGCACAGTTGTTCCAAAATGGGCAGAGGCCAAAACATTCACTGCTCACAGCCAACAGCTCGTGAACTGTCTACACACCCAGAGTTATTGGCAGGCAGCGTATGGCAAATCTGCTGCTCTTCAGAAAACTGGGAGCTCTTTGTGAGCCACTTTCAAGCAGATAAACGGACCAAATGGTTTGTTATGAATTGCACACGCCATTTCTATATGTCACCAGATGTGTTTCAGTGTAAAATCACCAGCCCACAATGATTAGTGAGCGAGCTGGAGATGAGGAGAGCCTGGACAGGCATTTTCAGATGGCTGGTGCTCAAACCCCTGGCCAAGCTAAATGGAATTATGCCCAGATATCAAACCGTGCCTAATAAAGGCCAGTACTGGTAACGAGCACCTGTATTTGTCACTGCTGTGTCCCAGTGTTCCAGAAAAGGCTCATTGGGAAGAGAAATTATTGGGAGCGAGCACAAAAAGTGACTGTTGCACATGCTCTAGGAATTGGTGGCCATTACAATATCACTGATGGCAAGTACATGAGAAAGAGTGCTAAAATACAGATGTGGATTCATATCACCCCTTGCCACGCTCAGGGGGTGCCCTTCCTCCTCTGTGTAGACTTCAGTTTTTCATCACAGGATGTTTTGGCAATTTTTTTCCCCTAGATTTGTGCCCTGGAATTCCCTTTGGATCAAATTTTAGCCCCTCAGTCTTGATTTCAGTGAGGTATCTTCCAATTTAGGAACAGGGATGGACAGTCACCACAGAAGTTACGGACTTCTGGCAGTCTAGTCATGTTGTTTTATAGATAAAAAAGTTCATGGAATCATTTGGGTTGGAAAAGCCCTCCAAGACCACCAAATCCAGCCATTAACCCAGCACTGCCAAGGCCACCACTGAGCCATGTCCCCAAGTGCCCCATCCACACATCTTTTAAGCCCTTCCAGGGATTGTGGCTGCACCACTTCCTTGGGCAGCCTCTTCCAATGCTTGACAACCCTTTCCACGAAAAACTTTTTCCTGATGTCCAACCTAAACCTCCCCTGGTATAAAACCTGAGGCCATTTCCTCTTGTCCTTTCAGTAGTTACCAGGGAGAAGGGACCAACCCCTGCCTGGCTACAATCTCCTGTCAGGTAGTTGTAAAGAGGTATAAGGCTCCCCTTGAGCCTCCTTTTCTCCAGGGTAAACACCCCCATCTCCCTCAGTTGCTCCTCATCAGACTTGTGATCCAGACCTTTTCCCAGTTCCATTGTCCTTCCCTGGACCTGCTCCAGCACCTCAATGTCCTTTTTGTCATGAGGACTCTAAAATGAACACAGGATTTGAGGTGTGGCCTCACCAGAGCCCAGCCCAGAGGGACAATCCCTGCCCTGGTCCTGCTGGCCACACTATTGCTGGTACAAGCCAGGATGCTCTTATCCTTCTTGGCCACCTGGGCACACTCTGGCTCATGTTCAGCTGCTGCAAACCAGCATCTCCAGGTTCTTTATCACCAGTCAGGTTTCCAGACACAAAAGTCTTTAGAAGAGACTTAGCTTAGAGGGGAATAAGTTCAAGCAAAAACTTGCCTACCAGATCTGTCCAGAGGATATCTTCAATGAGACCAATTTTCCTGAAAAGCACAGAGGCCATAAAACCTTGGAATAATCAGAAAGCTAGAAAGAGGGATCTGGCCATCCAACAGCGCAGGAAGTTGTGTTGATCTCTTGGGGCTCCCCAGAGTAGTAGCAGTGGGTTTCCAAGAAGATCCCCCAACATTTCAATCAGTGTCTCATCCACTAAGATTGCTGCTCCTTACCTGGGCAGAGATTTACAATGTCCTTGGAAAGGACTGTCCTGCCACCAAGGGTGGGCACCACCAGCCCCAGGCATGTCACAAACTGCCTGGGATGTTCAGTGGGGAGAGCTCTGGGGAACACAAGCTCTGAGAAGGCAGCTGCATAAAACACAAGAATGTATAAAACCCCCCAGCATTCCCTCTCTCTCACGCCATACTTTCTGCTGGAATAGCAGGCTGATTGATGCTGGGGTGTTCACCCAGGCTGGAGGGTGAACTTTGTCTTTGTGCTTCCACTGCCTGCTTTTAATTTAAGGTTTCTCTTTCTCCCTTGCGGGTTCCTCTCCCTGCCCAGCTCTGGGAGTTCACTGGGGTTTATGAGTTATACGCTGATCAACCTTCTGGCTCTGTGCTAATTCATCATCTGGGCTCTGGAGGATGGAGGGAGCTGGGTGGCTGTTCTGCTCCATCTGTACCCCTGAAGTCTGAGGGAACCTGCTGGGAAAAGGTGAGGAAGGACTACTTGGCAGAATAGAAAGGGCAAAGGATGCCCATTGCTCTCCACCCTCTTGAAAGTGCATCTCCTCTCTCCATAAAACTTTTCCTCAAGGCAAAACCATCTTACTGAAGTCCAATTTGAGGATGGGGTGCTGGGGAGCTTCTGGGAGCAGCATCAGTGTCAATAAGCTGTCAGGAACTGGCCTTATTCATCACGAGTTTTGGGGAACTGCCAAGGACCCTACAGTAATTCAGTTGAGTTTCTTCTCTGCTAAATGAGTTTACAGTGATGAATAGTGTTTTCTGGGTAATTTAATAATATTAATGGGATCTCATTAGGCTGGCATTCATTTACATTCTTGAAGGTGTATCCCCTGCTGGCAGCCTTTGGAAAAACTGGGGTGGAGAAGAAAACCGATATCCTAATTCATTCACATCCCTAAATACTTGCAACAAGGCAAAGGTTTTAAGGCACTTTATTGGTTCTGTTTATTTAATTTACATCGCTCTTTGTGGACTGTGCTTTTATTTCCTACACAGGCAGTAAACCCAATATTGTTTAGTCGAAAGCACCCTCAAGAAAGATGACATTAGAATTAGAAATAGACATCAAATGGCCACAATTATTACTGTGATTTTTATTATCCAAGGAACAGATGATGGAACTGCAATAATTTACTCAAAATAAATCTGTCCTCAGAGCACTGGTAACCTCTCTGTGTGAGATAACAGGGCTGATAACACTGGCACCCGTCAGCTCAGTAACTGAAAAGGGGACTGGCACAAAAAGGTATTCACACTGTTTGTTTTGATCCCTCAGAACGAGATTGCCTCTTTTATTTGCATTAAACTACACACCTCACTGTGCGGAACTCACTTCTTTCTTTTTTTGCCTCACGGTAACACATGGAGGTTACAATCATCCTTATCGACGGGAATAACAGTGTCAGGGCAAAGGATCACCCCAGAAATGAAGGTGTCACCAGGAGCCACGGCGCTCCAGAGGATCCACAGCGGCAAATCGGATGGAAAATGTGAGTTCAAACTCACTTTCCAAGAGAAATACCTCCAAATGTGTTTCCGTGCTTCGGGTTCTCACTGGCCTCTTGGGTGAAGCTGGCCAGATCATCACGGTGAGTGCAGTTTAATTTTCTGGGCAAATGAGAGTCTTCTGGAGAATTTTTGTTTGGAGACCGGTGCAGGAGGTCTTAAATTTCCCCCATGTGCTCCCTGACGCTCTCATTACTGAGTTTCTTCCAGATTTTCCTCTTCACATTTCTCAATACCTTTAAAGAAACCCTTAATCCCTGATGCTCATTCTACAGTCAACTAAAGGATTTGCCATTTTAAAGGGAAATTCTTCAATAAATATTTATTCCTCTTTTTTTTTTTAAATCTACTCTTTATAAAAGCTAAAATTTCAAATTTTTAATATTTTTAACTCTTTTTATGTTATGTGGTGATAAGCATGATTTTGGATGGAGAAGACTTAACAAGCTATTTCAGTGTTAGAACGCAAAAGCCTAGACAAAAGAAGGGATATTTTTAATAAAATAACGTTATTCTATAAAAATACTCCCACATTTTTCATCACAAATTTCAGATAGAATTTTTTTTCTTATGCCAGCTGTAGTTTACCTGTGTTACCAGAATAAAACCCCTATCATGATAAAAGCCTCCACACCCTCAGAGCTCATATTTCATGCCATTTTTGCACCAGAAGAGTGAATAATTCAGCAGATTGGAGTAATGAATCATTTTCTCATCCCAAGGTGGCTGCTGCTCACGATGATTAATACTGATTTATATATTACTCATGACAGTCTCAGCCAGGTCGGGGCCTCGTGGTGTGACATCCTGTATGGCATACACTGAATAAACAGTTCCTGCCCCAAAAGCTGCAAGTGTAACATTTTGTTCTTTCGGTCCTTGTCAGTGGACTGACTTAGAGAGCAGGAACCTGCCAGAGAGAAGAGGAGAAAGAGAGATGTCATGGGTTTGCAAAGGTCCCCCTCCTTGGGGATTGAAAATAGTTTGTCCGGATGAATTTCCGGACAAAAGCC
>JAWMRA010000078.1:148316160-148353568 GCA_035584735.1 Pseudotriccus pelzelni | reverse complement strand
GAGAAGAGAAGAGAAGAGAAGAGAAGAGAAGAGAAGAGAAGAGAAGAGAAGAGAAGAGAAGAGAAGAGAAGAGAAGTGGGAAAACATGATCTGATTGCCTAAAAACCTTTCCAGTTTACCCTTCCTGTGACAAACACAAAATACTTATTTTTTTCCAGCAACCTCACCTCATGTTACCTGGGAAAATCGGGATGATGAGATGTTTTTGCAAACAAGGAACACAGAAAGAGTCATTTATAGGCTTCCTGACAGTGCTGTTGGAGTTGCACTTGCATTATTCAGCTGCCCATGCTGGGCTGTGTTTAGGTTTCTTGACAGGCTGAAGTCCCTGGCCAACAAGGAACAGAGAGATGAAATACAGATCATGCACAACCCCATTGCTCTGCATTTATTAGTCCTTTTAAAGAAAGACTACTATAGTATAGTATAAAAGTGTCATCAATTACATCCAAGTCTCTTTGCAAAGATAACAGTTTGCACCCAGAAAGAGAGCACTGGACTATGGTGAGACATTGCCACAAGCACTGCACCTTCTCAAAGTGGTGGACTGTGCTTTCCAACAGCAAATGTCTAGAAATTGCCAAAAAAGAAGAATGAAAAAAAATAAAAAAATAAAGAAAAAAATAAAGAAAAAAATAAAAAAAGAAAAAAATAAAAAAAAGAAAAAGAAAAAAAAAGAAAAAAAAAGAATTAAAGAAGGAAAAAAAATTAAAGACTAGTTCTTTGTTCCAAATTGGAAAGTTTGGCTTAGGAATTCACATTTTATCACAAACAGTATTATTATTATTATTATTATTATTATTATTATTTCATTATATTATTATTATTTCATTATTATGACTACTATTAACAGGAATTAATTTTATTAATATTATTAAATTGGGCATTATTATTCTTGTGTCCCAAGCAGAGATTCCAAGAGCTACTGCCAAACAAAAAGGACAAAGATACAACAAAGAGCAAGCCTGTCTCTGTCCCCTGCTCTCTTTGGTCCATGACAAAGGACTGCCCTGATCTCCCTGACATCCCTCCAGCCCATCCAGATGCTCTTTCCACACTAAAGTAGGGGAAGGACTTCATGACTGGTACCTTTTAAAGTTCTGCTTTACTTCTCAACCTGATATTGTGCTCAGCTTCCTCTCTTAACTCGGCCAGCCTCATCCATGATTCCTGGCAGTGCTGGACTCGGTGCTGTGTGATACTTTTTAACCCAGAATCTCATCCTTCTGCCTTCTTTGGTGCTTTTATCTAGTCAGCTTTAGGGAGGGAAAAAAAATAAAAGCCGATATAAATTCGAGATAGTAGAATTTACCCACAGTTCTCCTGCTCATCCCTGTCACTCCACCATGAGGAATGGGGTCTCTTTTCAGGAATCCTCTGCAATTTTGTCCCTGAAGATAAAAATGAGCTTTAGGGAGCCTGACTCACGTGTGCTCGGCTCACACGTGAAGTGGTATCTGCACGCTGGGATCGAGTCTCATCTATAAATAGGAGGGTTTCGCTGTGGATTGAAGTCCTCTTATCTGTGGGTGATGCCCCTGCACCCCGGAGGAGCAAGATATCTTTAGGGTTCAAGGGTGTCTGTCCCAAAATATTCAGGGGCAGTGGCTGCAGGGCTTCGCCAGTGATGTGCCAATACTGGCAGTGTCTCCTCCACTGCCTCCTGCTCCAAGCAGCCTCGTCCATCACGTTGTCCTACACCAGGGAGCGACAATTCAGCACTGCAAGTGCCTCCAGCCAGTTACTGCAGTAACAGGGTTATTAGTTCTTACCAAAAAAAAAAAAAAAAAGTAATTCCAGCCTGAATTTTGTGCCAGAGAGCCCAAACTGCAGTGGTGTCGATTAATCCTGGTCAATCATTGCTCCCTTTTCAGAACTCATGTGCATGTCCTGTATCTTTTTGGAATGAATAGATCTGGGACTGCCCATTTGTTGTTCTTTATCTCATCTGTTTCCTTTCCCTGCACTGTTTATTGTTACAGTGTTAAGATCTTTTCTGGTTTTAAGGTTTTGTTTCTTCTCCGTTTCTAGACTCTGATCTTAATGTTTCTTATTTTTTTTTGTGTAGCGGTGGGTCTCCAGATCCCTTCTCACCACTTTTCCCCGGGAAAATTAAACTGCAGACACAGATTTAACCATCATGGTTAAATAAGGATCCTGTAAAAATATTAATCTTCGACAGCTACGTTCCAAAGGGGTATCTCATCCTTTCTCCTTGACATTGACCCATAAATGGCCCATTGCTTGCTCAAATAAACCTAATTTTAACTTTTATGCCAGCCCTTTCTATTTCTAATTCCTTACCATAAGGATTTTGAGGTCCTGGCACAGGTTGCCCAGAGAAGTTGTGAATTTCCCATCCCTGGAAGTCTTCAAGACCAGGTTGGATGGGGCTCTGAGTAACATGGTATAGTGGAAGGTGTCCCTGGCCATGGCAAGGGGGCTGGAACTGGATGATCTTGAAGTTCCCTTCCAACCCAAATAATTCCATGATCCTATGACTTCCTCCCGCTCCTGAGCTCCTCAGCTGAAAACTCAAAACACCAGCAAACCAACACAGCATTTTCTGTTGGTTCCTTCCTTGAAGTCCTTGTGGCAAACACCATTTTCCCGACTTTCATACTGACCTCAAATATCTCTCAGGTTCAGACTAAGCCTGTCTCTGATCCACCCACCCAAACTGTACCTTGGCTTTGCAGGTTCACCTTGATTAATAAGTGCCCAATCTCACCTTTTGCTCCCTGCTGCTAGACCAGGGGGCCGAGGTCTCCTGCACCATCCCCAGGGCAGTTTTCTGTGTATCCATCACACACAACGCTGTGAAAGTCACTCCCTCACACTATTTTACACATCTCTGTTGGCTCCATCAGTTCCCTTTGCGCCTAAAGGTGCTGTGCACTTTGTTAAACACCATCTCGCTTCTCACCTCTCTGATCTTCTGCTGTCAAGGTGCTTCCTCGCGGACAAGACGGTCAGGGCAGGTTCAGGTTGGACATCAGGAAGAATTTCTGCATAGAAAGGGTTGTTAAACATTGGGAGAGGCTGCCCAGGGAGGTTTGGAGTCCCCATGCCCGGAGGTGTTCAGGAAATGACTGGACACGGCACTCAGTGTTCTGAGCTGGGTGACAACGTGGTGACTGGTCAAAGGTTGGACTTGGTGATCTTGGAGGTCTTTTCCAGCCAAAATAATCCTGGGATTCTATGAAGAGATTCCCCCTTACCTGAGTGAGCATCAGCTTGAGGGCCCAGGAGCCACTGAAAACTGATATTTAGGGCAGGATTCCTCTCACCCACCCTGCAAAGCCTATCACAGAAACATCTGTACCACAGCTCGTTGCTCGGAGCTTCCCTGTACAGTCAGCAGGGGGAAAAAAAGGAAGATACTCCCAGGTCCAACTGACCCACTTTATTTTAGGATGACTGTTCTTAATGGCAAAAGGAATTGTACCCAGCTCTACAAGCTCCAGGTACTACACTGACTGTATCTCTCCCGATTAAAGTGGAGCTGGGAGGGCAAGTGTTTCCTGTGAAGGCATCACACGTGGATGAAACCTGCTTTCGTCACCACGTGCAAAAAGAATTTGTTGCTGTCAAGGGCACAACTACGTTTTTCTTTTCCCAAGCTGAGGTGAAAGCATTTAACTTCCTTGCAGGAAAGGTGTAGGCCCTGAATACCAATCCAGAAATAACACTTAAAGGACTGACTTGCTTCCTGGGGAATGAAAGTGCAGACAGAAAATTTATGTGCATTCAGCCCGGGCCTTTTATTCAGCATCCACAACAATCTCCACACAGGACATTTTGGGTTAATTAGGTCAGCTCAGATTAGTCACAGCTCTCCTAATGAACGTTTTTAAATAGGTTTCTCTTCTCAGGGCTGTATGGAATTAGTGAGAGTCTCGTCAAAATACACGGACAGAACAGCTTTTTCTGGGCTGGGGCTTTGGGAACTTTATTTAGAGAAAGCCATTAAAAAAGAAAAAAAATCCAAGTTCTAGTTCAGTTCCCTTTGAGCATGAGGAAATAAATAGTGCCCCCGTAGAGCTGAGAGGTGCCTCTGGAGGTAAACAAAACAAGGGATGCTTGGCACCTCTGCCCTTTGACTCCAGACCTCCAGACCAGACTGTTGGCCATGGACTCTATAAAATGTGCCCATTATTGCAGTCTGTAAAATAGGGCACTGAGGGCATTCTGCCCTGCACAAAACACTCAGAGGAGGAAAAAAAAAAAAAAAAAGGTCTTTCTTTCTGTTTTTTTTTTTTTCTACTTTTTTTGTTTTTAAAATCTGAGTGCTGTTTCATGTCACCCATGCCGGCCTAGACCCTCCCACCCCTTGTCCCCAGTTGTCACACTGGTCACTGCAACTCAGAAACAGCCTGAACTGAAAGTTTTGTGGGATATTACAGGCCCATATCTAGGTGTGATCTCTGTGTGTGCCCCAGTGCCATGGCCCAGAAATCTGGGGATCCAGCCAACACCAATCCCTTCAGGACCATCTCCTGGAGAACTGCAGGAGGCACGATGGCCACTGTGTTCACAGTGGGGAACTATGGAATACCCTTTAAACCCGGCTCCTTTAGTCGATATTCATCCACACTCCCCAGGTGTATGAATCAACCCAGGGGCAAAAAATTGCTTTTAAAATAGTCTTTTCAATCTGTTCCATTGCAGCAAGAGAGAGGGAACACCTGAAACTAACACTTCTCCAAGATCCACTACAGGTTTTGGGATTGTTTGAAGAGAAGGGAGTCAAAGTGCTCAGGTACCTTCACACCTGCCTTACAGAACCACTACAGGTGTGTTCAGCACAGCAAAATAACATCAAATAAAGAGGGGAAGGCAAAATGTATCAACAGAATGCACAGAGATAACACGACGACAACTGATGTTCCAAAAACGAGCAGCGCTGTTTATGAAACCCCAGAAATTATTGGCACTGTTTTTGTGGACTGAAGGGGTTCCCTGATTTTAGCTTTACATCTGCCTTGTTGTACGGTGGCTACTCCTGTTCCCTCCAGGGAATGGTGCACAGTTCGCAGCAAAACAGCTTGGGAGGAGTCCTGGGGAGCAGAGAGTGAAGAGAAAACAGGGATAACTCCTGTACAAATCGGGACCAGGGATGTCCTGGAGGCTTTTGTCACTTTCTGGCAAACAGAAACCTTTTTGCTTCTGGAATGAATTCCTTCCTGTCTCAGTGGGTCATGCACTGACATGAAATTTGACAGGTTAGTGCAAAGCTGGGTAAACACAGACAAGATATTACAGTTCAGCAGCTTTGTGTAAATTCCTGGACATCAGGAACGAGTGTCCAGGGAAGGTCTTTCAAAGCAACGCCCCACCTGGGTGCTGCAGCTCTGGGATTTACTACCGGGAAGGCAAAGTGAGAGTGGAAGCAGCGAGAGGGGAAAGTATATCCCGGTAAGGAAGGAACAGCCATCACATGGTCATCATTTGGGTACCTGAGACCTGATCCTGCCCTCCAGCTTAAGCATCTTCCCCCCTTCTTGCATCAGCAGAAATGAGGGAAGGGTTAAAGTGACCTTCAGGGTTGTTGAACAGAGAAATGGATGTTCTGGGGAGGGAGCTGCAGTTCCCTGAGATTCCGTCAAATTCTTATTCTGAATTTTCCACCAAGACTTCTGCAAAGGGCGGTTATTTCTCCACTGTCATTTATAAAGGGAGTTTTCAGGATGGGGTTGGAATGCACTTGGCCACTAAAGACCCTCCAGACAACAACATTTGGATGGTGTGTGGCCTCGGGCTGATGTGATTTCAAGGTCTGGGGGGCCTTTGTGCAATGGGATGAGGTGTCAGGCACCAGGAGAACAGCCAGGAGAGTTTAAACCCCCCTTGGGCTTTGGATACTCTGAAGTCTCAACAAGGAGATGAAAGATAGGGAGAAACTCCTAAGAAAAGTATTGATACAAAGTTGGAATAAAATTTTGAACCTCTTGTAAACTGAAGGTCCCTTGAAATGACTTGATGACCTTAGAGGTCTTTTCCAACCTAAGTGATTCTCTGATTGAAACAGAAGGTTTTTGGTGGTGGTTCACTGGTAGTGGTACAGCAAGAAAAATAATTGTTTGGGAGGTTATTTTAAGTGGGAGGGATAAAGACATTGATGAAAACAAGACCCAAAGGCTGGTGGATACAGCAAATAGTCCATGGGACACACTTAGGAAGCAAGTCTTACACTAAATGGCAATACTTCAGCCTCCTCTGAAAGCAGGGTGGTTTTTGACCTTGAGATGCATGTCAGAGCCCTCTGCCTTCCACTCTGCTCCCACTGCTCCTTGATTATTAACCAGCCACAGAGGGTTTGGGAAGTCCTCTGAATACCTGCACCTCAGGCAGAGAATTTCAGAGCTTTGCATGTTAAAAAAAAAAAAAAAAATAGTGACAGGAGGGGTGTGAAAGTGAACCACACATGCTGTTTGGCTGGCTGAGGTTTGATGTGCCTTGGATTCAGCAAAAATCCTGATTAATACTCATCCTGCATCTACAAAATTAAATTAGGCTGCTTAAAATTAAAAATACATATTTATTTTAACCAGACTGGGTATTCTGAATGAATTGAGAAAGCAAAGAGGATGGAATATTACAAATGAGACAATTAAGCAAAGCGGGCAGGAGAACTTGTATAAATTACAGTCCTGTGATGAAACAGCGCTTTGGTGCAAGGGAGGGGAGCTGGCAGGGCTTCCAGAGAGATGGAAAGTGGTGGGGAGGGGTGGTGGGAAAAGGACTTAAAGTGGGAAGAAGAAAAAAATAGAATTAATTTGGAGAAAATCCATTAGTATTGATTTAAGGAGGTAATCGGGGGGAAACGGTCTCAAACAGACAGGAGGGAGTGTTGATGGTAACACACGAGTGCCGCCGTGCTCAGGGCCCCACACAGCTCTTTAAGCTGCAGGATTCCACTTCTGGGAGAGCCTGGGATCCAGCCCTGGTACCTCCTGACCTGGCCGGATTCCCAGCACCTGCCAGGTGTGATGAAGCTCCCGGGTGTGAAACAGGATTAAGTCAGACCTGAAAGCTCTTCCCTTGGACAGTGCTCAGGGTGGAACCGGAGCAGGAGTGAAGGTGGTCGCTGCAGTCACAAGGAAGCCAATGGGAGGAGAAACCCAGCAGCTTTCAGAGCAGCATCTTGCCAAATTTTGCTATTTTTGGAGCAAGTTAAATTCCCGACAAACCCAGAAGGAGATGACAAAGTTGGCCATGGACAGCGTTCACAGCTTGCTGGAGATCAGAGACTCTCAGCACAGTGAAGAATCCTTCCCCAGCCACGTGAACTCTTCCCGGTTACAGAGCAAACCAGATTTTCTCCTGAATACACTGAGAATGTTCCCCAAACCCACAAGTTTTACTGGTGTGAAGGGGGTCCTGGCTGCTGTGGGGTGCAGTTCCCTAAAATATGGGGGGAGAGCGCATGGGGGGAACCTGAAATAGTCAGGCCAGTTCCACTGGATCTCATGGAAAAGGGAAGAGTCTCTGCACATGAAGGTGACTTTAAACTCGAATCTGGCTGCTTTTTCAGAGAATCATAGAATGACTTGGGTTGGAAAGGACCTTCAAGACCATCAATTCCAACCCCCTACCATGGGTAGGGACCCCTTCCATTAGCCCAGGTTGCTCCAAGCCCCGTCCAAACTGGCCTGGAACAATTCCAGGGATGGGGCAGCCACAGCCTCTCTGAGCAACCTCTTCCAGTGCCTCACCAGCCTCACAGTAAAGAATTTAATTTCCATTGCATGTGTGTCATTGTGTAATTTCTATGCATGTTTAAAACATATGATTTACATTTATCCCTTGAACAATTCAGCACAGCAATATTTTGGTCACAACTGAATCAAAACTCATTGGGATTAATTTTTCAAAGGGGAAAATAATTGCCATGCGGAAGCTTGGGCTGTCAGTGGAGGAGACTTAGAGACCTTGAAGTAAGGAAAGAGCTGGATTAAAGTAGTATCAGGGCCTTCCATAGTGACTTGTGTGCCATCCACCTGTCAGATGTGGGAAAACCCAGTGAAAAGGTAGTTTCTCCACTCCTGAGCACCCAGTTGGGTTTTCAGGGAGCTTCGTGCCCAGTCCTGTCTGCCTTTCTCTGTCCTGGCACTCGTTGTTCACCCCCATGTTTTCCCTTTTCATCTTTCTCACCCCTCCAAATACGTGATATCAGATTTGCAAATCACTTTTGACAAGGGAATGTAGTGACAGGACGAGGGGGAATGGCTTCAGACTGGAAGAGGTTTAGATGGAACGTTAGGAAGAAATTCTTTACTGTGAGGGTGGGGAGGCCCTGGCACAGGTTGCCCAGAAAAGCTGTGACTGCCCCATCCCTGGAAGTGTTCACGTTGGATGGGACTTGGAGCAACCTGGGATAGGGAAGTTTAAAACTTGGTGATCTTCAAGGTCCCTTCCAACTCAACCCATTCTGTGATTCTCTGATTCAGTGAAATAGTCTTACAGAAACTCTTTTTAATCCCTCCACACAGATTGGCAGATGAGTGCTTTGCTTTTCATTTCTGATGGGTTTTTGTCCTGTGGATCACTGGCCTGGGAAGTAGATTTTATTGACTCTGTTAGAGATGAAGGGGCACTTAAGTGCTCCTTCAGTTTGTCTTGATAGATAGATGGTTCTTTGTAGAGTTGTTAACTGTAGGTCTGAGATCAGAGATCTGCTTGATCACTGAACACCAGCCTCTTGAACACAACATTCCCTTTCTGTGAGAGCTTCCTGCAAACCGCAGCTTAGCTATCTAGTGCAGAATTAGATATATAAATACATATATAACTACAATATAAATGCAAAGTGGTATTATTAAGGGGAGAAGAGAATTGCCATATCAATCTAAATAATATGCTGGTAACTGTCAAAGAGCAAGTACGCTTTCTGTTAACAGGGTTTTTCTAATTCTGGGGGAAGAATAACAAGGCTGGAGGCTGGAAGACATTTAGCAGCAAATAGGAAAATGGGTTTGTTTGTTCTCCCCCTTTGTTCTGTCAAACTCTCAGTGCTTTGCTGCCTGCCCCTTTCACAAAGCTCCAAAGCACTTTCAGCCTGCAGCAAGCTCTGAAAGCAATTCCACATGGCCAGCAGAGCTGAAGGAGGGAGTGAAGGGGAAGCAGATTGACTTTTCAGTCCAAGAAAGTGAAACAGGGCACGGAGAGACCTCAGAGACCTCAGAGACAGGGAGGCTCCATGAACCAAGAATGCAGAGGCAGGTCTGTGTCTCCCAGGGCCTGGTTTCCCTCCCTTTCACTGATTTGTGCTGATATTTGTGTGGTCATTTGGACATCTGGATATCTTTTAATACTTCATGGTGGGGGTATTCTACTACTCCAAATACTTCTACTGGGTCCAGGTCTGAGCCCTCAACGCATGAGGACCTGTTAGAGTGGGTCCAGGGGAGGAGAAAATGATCAGAAGGAGGGGACACCTCTGCTCTGAAGACAGGCTGAGGGAGCTGGGGGTGTTCACCAGGAGAAGAGGAGGCTCTGGGGAGACCTGAGAGCCCCTTCCAGGGCCTAAAGGGGCTCCAAGAGAGTTGGAGAGAGACTGGGGACAAGGGCCTGGAGTGACAGAACCAGGGGGAATGGTTTTAAACTGAAAGAAAAGCAAGTTAAGATTTGATATTAGGAAGAAATTCTTCACTCAGAGGGTGGAGCAGCACTGGTTGCTCAGAGAAGCTGTGGATGCCCCACCCCTGGAAGGGTCAGGTTGGATGGGATTTTGAGCATCCAGACAGTGAGAGGCATCCCTGTCCATGGTGGGGGGTTAGAAGGAGATGAACTTCAAGGTTCCTTCCAACCCAAACCATTCCATGACTCTATGATGAGGGAATTACATTTGATGCAACAAAACCTCTTGTCGCTCAGATGGGTTTCTGCCCGCTCCACATGCCAACAGAAGGTAGAGATATTCCCTTCTGGTCTGTCTTCATCAACTGAAAACCACACAAAGAACTAGGTGAGGCTTAAAATTTGGTCCAAAATTTGGGTGATGATGTCTTCTTCTGGCCTAACCACAGGTCTGCAATGCAGCCTCTTATTTTAATTCTAAACATCCTCTCTTTAAAACTGTACATGGTGTTGATTGAAGAGGATATTTTTTATACTTTTAAAATAACTTTTTCTTACTTTTTTACTTTATTTTTTTCTTTTTCTTACGCAGAATGTCCAGAAAGGAAAGGGAAGCAATTCTGCAGTGAAGAGATGTGTGTTTACAGATTGAGGCACATAAAAGCTGCTGTCAATCATTTTGCTCCGTGAGCAACAGGAGGCTGAATCAGTGCTCAAGACAATTCATGGGTGTTCCCTGTGATTAAATTGCCGCCCATCCAATGCTACTGAAGACCACTAAAAAGAAACAGCAATGAGAAGGCACTGCAGAGATATCCAGCTCAGATCCAGATATGGTCCAACACAAGTGGCCAGTGCTGTACCACACCTAACAGCCCTTCACTCTTCTCAGGGCATTTTGGCCTCCTCAACACCTCTTCTCCATGTTTCAGCATCTTCCTTTTATTTCAGGCAGGGTTATCCCACCTTTATGTCCTGAGAGGTGAAGAGCAAGAGGAGTAAGCCAAATGCCACGTCCCGTTCTTTGACACGTGGTGGGACTTGCAGGGAGGTGCAGCGCAGTCTGTGGGGGGATGAAAAAGAGATGTTCCATAGCAGAACTGAGGTCCTGCAGTGTGAGGGCCTGCAAGGTCCAAGCTGATAGTGACACTCATGTTTTGGGTCTGGAAGATATGCAGGATGTCGATACCTGTCATTAAAAACCAGCGAGTTGGGAGGGTTGTGGATGAGGGATATTTAAGGCTTCGTTTTGGACATATCAGACCAATTTGAGCTTATCCACAAAGAGGTGTCAGAGGGAGACAGCATTTATTACTGGTGTGGGCAGAAGGTTCAACATTCATCTCATTTAACTAGAGGTGTCTGCACTACAGACTGCCTCTCTCAGTCGAACACTGACAATCCTACAGCCACACAAGTGTTTCTCAGCACCTTTCACCACCTCCCCGGGGAGGAACTCTGAAGTAGGGCTGAAGGACCATACTCCAAAAGTACCTGTTAATTCCATTTAAGTACGAAAAGGATTTTCAGCAGCAGCTCAGATGCACAAGTGCCTCTTGTACCTGCACAAAATCAGGCAGCGTTAATCCCACCCTCAGGAGACCATCCGAGGGAAGAGAAATTCCTGAGACAGCTACACAGGGATAGCAATCCAAAGGGCAGAGGACAGCTGCAGGGCCACAAGCTGGTGGGAATCCCCCAAGCAGCTGGAGGATAAGGAGGATCCTTCCCAAGAGCCATGGGAGGAGCAGAAGGCAACAATCATGGAAACTAAAAGAGGACAAGAAGAGTCCACGATGAGTGAAGTGGAAGGTGCAGTGCTGAGCCTCAGCTTTGCCTCAATAAAGGTCATTGGAGACTTCTGAGGAAGTAATTTCAGTGCTTGGGCAGGCACTGGAATGCACATTTGGGGGTGGAACTGGCAGAGAGGAGATTGATACCTTGAAAATGAAAGATCAGGGAGGTTGGAGATGAGTGGGAACAAGTGAGGCACTTTTTCCTTTTGAGGAACAAATGAAATAAAGCCTTCAATCTGTTACCATAAATATATACCTGAAACAACAAAAAAATAAAAGTATGGTGAGGCATAGGGTCAGTAGCTGACCTTTTGAAAATCACTGGTTGGCACAGAAGTGGGCCAGACTCTGCACTTAGGCAAAGGACAGGGTGGAAATTCCCCACAAACTGGATTTTCCAAATTTTATCAGAGGCACTTTGTTCTAATGGTCCCCAATGTGGATGTCATTGGTTATATCCCATCCCTGACAGTGTTCAAGGCTGGGTTGGATGGGGTATTGGAATATGATGGTTTTTAAGGTCCCTTCCAACCCAAACCATCCTGTGATTCCACGATGTTATTTTAAAAGGTTTTGGGGACAGTCTTTAACAGTGTTCTTGTCACTGAAGGCCCTGATAGAGAGCAAAAAGGTGAGAATCCACTTACCCTGTGGAACCACAACTCTTCATAGTATCAGCTTAACTTATTAAAAACTCTCAGCCTCAGTTTCCAACTGACAGACGGGTCTAATGTGTGTCCTTTGTCCTGCTTGTTCGGACTAGAAGTGCTCTGGGACACTTCAGGGTGTACAGAAGCCCAGCCCTGATCTCAGCAGGGGTCCTGGAAGCACCCTGTTCCAACTAACAGCCACAACTGATTTCTTGCAGTCTCTCTGAAAAGTTTTTTCTCCTTCTGCCTGTCTCCATATAGATATGTACGAATATTAATCCTGCCAAAAGAAGGGGGGGGGGGGCAAGAGGCAGAGAGAAGGGTGATAAAAATTCAGTACATCAAAGTGAATTTTCTTGATTTACAACAGGTAATTACCATTCTTCACGCACGGCTGGAGTCCCGTTGCGAGGAAGCAGAGCAGGTGGAGCGGCGCCTGTCCCAAATCCTTCCTCCAGACAACCCCCTCCACCTGCAAACTCCCCGTGCACCTGCAGGAGAGAGGAATCGTCGGAAGGACAGGTGGGAGAGATGGATGGAGGTGGCTGAACAGAGGCAGCTGGAAAAGCTGGGTTTGCCCACACTTCCCAAACATCCGCTTCGCTTACTTGCCGTGGTAATGGCTCTGTCTGTTCACTGGGGGGGGGGCAGGGGGAATAAAAAGGCAGTAAAATTAAAGGTCATAAAAGCAGTGTGGAATGATAATTGGAATTATTCCTGTAATGGATTAAAACTATTCCAAGTACGACAATCTAAATCTGAGTGGGGAGGGAGGGAGAGGGGGGCGAGGGGAGTAAACGAATAGAACTTGCAATTGATTTTCAAAGAATATCAAAAATTATTACTGGTAAAATTTACAAAGGCAGTAGATCACCCTCGCTGCTGCCTTGTTTGCAACAGGAATATCTAATTCCAAAAATGAATTGGGCTCTGCTCAAACTAACTCTTGCTGATGGTGGCAAGTTGTTAATTAAACGACACTTTTGTGCTGTTCATTTTGAAAGTCTGCGGAAAGATAACGTGAAGTTCTCAGCTTCTGAAATGAGTGAGGAGAGGTGAGCGAGCACAGACTTTTAAAGACTCCAGGGGAAGGAAATAAAAAAGCAAAATTCCCTCCAGGGAGGTGCCCACCAGGATGGGATTTTATCCCACAGACTCACCGCTGCAGGGTTTTATCACGCAGCTTGAGTCTGGCTCAGGCCATGTAGCTGTAGATGTCTGCAAAACTGAGACTGAACATGTCAAAGCAAGTTGTCTTCATAATTAATGAAGAGATATAGGCATTTTTAAGGAGTGAGTCACCTGACCTTTTTTATAAATCTACTTCATGATCCAATGAATCATGTCCTAAATTCCACTGTCTGTGTTGACTGGCTGTCCATTTACTGACTCAATTTATTCCCCATTTGTTTTGACAAAGATGTTTATTTAATCAGATGTACTCCCAGCCAGGAAATGTAAGAAATTACCTCTTTATACGTCCCATTTTGTGCTCTCAGCCTAAGTGTTCATGAGCACCAGCTGTCACGGACAGGGGAGCTGGAAGGGAGACAGGCTGAGCCAGCAGAGCTGCTCCTACAGACCTCTCCAAACGGTGCTTCTGAGTTACTGGCTCAAATTCTGAGTAACGTGGTCCCTGTTGGGAAGTGGAGTGAGTGACTGGAGGAAAGACAATTCCAGCTCTGTACCGAAGCAAAGCATCCCAGTTTCCAGTTCCACAGTTGCCCTCCATCGCTGCAAATCCAAGCGAGTACTGGGCTCACACCACCTTAGCAAAGACATTTCATGGGATCATTGTAGGATCACGGAATCGTTAAGGTTGGAAAAGACCTCCAAGGTCAGTGAGTCCAACCGATTCCCATCAGTAGCTGTAGGTTTGCAACGTGGTGATCACACATTCACTGTCTTCACTTGCTTTCCCCAAGGGCATGAGCACAGCAAGGCCATCTACCCTTTATAGTAAAGCCCTTAAGGCTTTACTATAATTAGGATAAATCTATTGGGAGTTTGCTTTCTGCTCTCTTTAGAGAATCTGAGCCTAAAAGTGCCAGTTGTTGGAAGCAGGGGTGTGATCTTCTACCATGGGGAAGAATCCCATGTGGGAATCTCCACTTGCAGACACCTCTGCAGGTTTGTTTTGATCTTCAAAGTAGAATCATGGAATTATAGAATCTTAGAGTGGTTTGGGTTGGATGGGACCTTAAAGATCATCTCATTCCAATGCCCCAGGCAGGCACACCTTCCCCTAGACCAGGTTTCTCCAAGCCCCATCCAACCTTGGCCTTGAACACAAGTAGGATTGGAAAGGACTTAGTGCATTTTCTAGTGGTCACAACAACTCATCATTCCGATGTCTTCCTCATTCCCATGGCACATCCTCCCCCTCCAAACAGCCACAGAGCAAGAGAGAGAGATCAGAGCAGAAAACTCCTGGGAATGTGGGACTGGGAAGGAAGAAAGGGAGAAGTTTCACTCATCAACAGGGCACATTGATTATTTTGTGGCCACAGCCAGCCCAGCTTTTCTGGTGAGAGCCCCATGCACAGATTTGTGTGGTGGGAGAAGCAATGACACCATAAAATGTGCCACGTGGTGAGTGTGGAGCAGTAGGGGATGGATGCAAAGGGGAGAAAGGAATTATAACATGAAAAATTGCTTTCTTTGACAGAATTATAAAATTACTGGGTGAAGAAAAATTTGCAGATTTAATATGCCAGTTAATGACATGACATTTGAAACAGTCTCACACAAAGTACAGCTCATGATATTAATTGGTATTGTCTGTGAGAGGACTGCTGAGCTTAAAATTGGTGGATGCATGGAAAACAAAGGATAACCTTTGTCCAGCCTCATGTGTCCCCACAGAGTGGTCTCATTAAATCTTAGTTTTGGTAAAAAGCATTAGTAATGTCTTTAATCAAGTAGTAAAATCCAGGGGGTTCTTTTCCTATTTTTTTAAAAAACTAAAACATACGAAAAAATCAAGCTCCTGGGAATTAAAAGTACTTCATTGCACTCAGAATTTGTAACATCTTCCCTCTCTTGGTGACCGAGGCAACTATTAGAGCAGAAAGCTCATGAAGACCCTCAGCTCTGGTCCCTTTAGCTGTAGTGAGTGGATGAGGTGCTGCACACAAAGCACCTGAGATGAGAAAAATTCTTATTTGCTGTTTCCTGAGAAACCCCAGGATAATGAAATCTCCTTTTTCTGGTTTTTTTTTTGGGTTTTTTTTTTTGATACACAGAAGCAACTCCAGACAGGCCAGGAGGTCAGCAGACCATAAACTCCTCAGTGTGGGTATGTTCATGTGACCACTTGAACGTCAATAAATGTGCCCTGAAAGTTCTTTCCTGGGGAAGGGCATTGTTCTCATCCATGCTGTACCAAGGGAGAAGAAGTTCAGACGAAATAAATCCCCTGTGCAAACCCAGCAAGAAGATAAATGAGAGGTGGACAAGTGCCAGCTCTCCAGAATCCAAACCCAGAGCCTCAATAGCGGCGTGTCCTACTTTGGGATTGAAGGTGAGTCACAACGAGGTGTCACTTGGATCACAGTGGGAATCAATGTCGGATCAATCTCCTTAACAGCCTCATTAGCAGCATGGAAGAAAGAGGCTGGAGAATCCTGATGGCCACTGTGGGTTGGAGGCTGGTACAGGATTCAAGACATCCCGCACAAGGGAGCAAACACCAAAATGGGTTTAACTTCTCAGGAGCTGAAGTCCTGTCAGGAAACCTGCTAGTGGGGAAGATCACAGAATCCTAGAACCATGGAATGGTTTGGGTTGGAAGGGACCTTCAAGATCATCTCGTTCCAGCCCCAGGCCATGGGAACTTTCCACTAGCCCAGGTTGCTCAGAGTCCCATCCAGTCTGGCCTTGGGCACTTCCAGGGATGGGGCAGCCACAGCTTCCCTGGGCAACCTGTGCCAGGGCCTCCCCACCCTCACAGCAAAGTATTTCTTCCCAATATCCAATCTAAATCAACCCTCCTTCATCTTAAGGCCATTCCTCCTTGTCCCATCTCTACATGCCCTTGGAAAAAATCCCTCTCCATCCAGCCCCTTTAGGCACTGGAAGGTGCCATAATGTTTCCCAGGAGTCTTCTCTTTTCCAGGCTGAACACCCCCAGCTCTCTCATCCTGTCATTTCAGCAGGTCCATGTCTTTCTTGCACTGATGATGTGTGAGAAATGTGTGAGAAAAACCAGTCCTGGGTGCTCTGCACAAATGTGACAGGTGAGGTGCTGAGTTTATGTGGGGAAAAACCCTGTAGTGAAGGTCTGTAGAACATCATCAGGACCTCCCTTTGCAGGAGGCAGAGGCAGCACTCCTGGAGACACTGCAGAGCTGGGAATCAGGATCAATCCCAACTTCAGGACAAGGTAATAGTCTATTTTTTCCCCCCCAGTGACACGGGATTGTAAAAGTTGGTGCTACTGCACAGGCTATTCAGCAAAACACAACGTACCTCACATTGTGAGCAACCTGAAAATGCTGATTAGAAACTCCAAAAAAAAAAATAAATTTAATAACTAAGAATAAAAAAGGAAAGTGAGGAAAACAGAGCTAAACAATGATATCTGAAGAGTTCAGGAGCCATCCAGGAAAAATCAAAAAATGGGGGCACCAATTAAAAGACCAGGCACTTTGGGATAGAAAGGAAAAATAGCAGTGATATCTGACCCCAGTGATAGATGGAGATGGCTTATGATGCCTTATCCCTTTGGAATTACAATAATGGTGGAAAATTAATATCACCTCTGGGTGTCAAAGCCTCTGCAGTCACTCCGAAACCAAGAGCACTGTAATGCGTGTCTGCTGAGAGAAATGCATCAAATACTCAGGCAGAGCGATTTACACCCTGAAATTCTCAAAGCCAGGGCAGATGGTTGCACTGAATTCGGGGTCAGTTTTTGAGGAGCCTTCTCACGTGGGAGAAAATGCAGAAGGCGTGGGAGTGTGGCTGTCCCTTGTCCGATGAGCTGCAATTAAACTGATCTGGCACTGCAAAGATGCCTTGTGCATCCTGCCACAGGGCAGCAAACCTTCCCAAAGCATTTTGCGGAGTAGCGATGGCAAAAGCAGCATTTTGGAGATACTGGTAAAGCACGCGGGTTAAACAGGTTAAATAGATAATCAAAAAGGACTGATCGTCAGTGGGGAAAAGAGGTGTTTCTAGAGGGGTGATTTCCACACGTGATCTACACAGTGTGCGCACCAGCGGCAGTGGCACGAGCAAAAATGGATAAGCAATGGATAAACAAAAATAAAATGATTCAGTGAAATGGTAAGTGAGGAAGAGCAGCCCAGCCCTGGGCATCGCTTTCTCCATCACTGGATGAGCCACTGACCATGAACTCCAGTGCTGTGGCAAAAAAGACTTAAGTCAGTCCTTGGTTTTAGAGTAGTGAATATGAGTAAGAATTTATTGGTGTCCCCTGGTCCTCTCTTACTTACTTTTTATTTTCAGTAGGCAAAGAGGAATGAAGAAAAGCAGAAAGAAGGAAAGGATGGAAAAATTGCATATTGAGTGCTGATGGATTTTTCAAAAGGCTTCTCCAGATACCACTGAAGCCAGGAAAATGTGAAGACTTCAAACAGTGGTGACTTTTGTTTGTTTGAGGGGGGAAAAAAAGCACCGTTTTTACCCAAAAGAAAACTTTAAAAGAAAATCTTGCAAATGGCTCTATTTAGGACTCTGGAAGCAAGACTGAACTTAATGCCAAGGAAGGCTCTGCAGAAAGTAAATGAGGCACCAAAAGACTTTCTAACTGCTCCATTAGCCTTTCATCTTCTACATCTACGACACAGTCAACAGAGACACCCTGGGAGTCTGAGAGCAAGAGTTTTCACTCCCTTGCAGGAGGATTCTATCAACCAGCTGTTGCTACAAACCATCCAATTTGCACCGAACTCTCCCAGCCCAGTTAATTTCTGCTGTAATGGGACAGGCACCAACCTCCAAGGGATTTATCACTTCTTCCCCTCCATCCAGAAAAAATGCGGGAACGAAGGGCACGGAGCCACTGCCAAGGAGTTGCACGGTTGTCACTTAAACTGTAATTCACCCAGAGCCGCTGGAGGAACGTCAGCCTTGGTGGGCCTGGAGCTGGGAGGATTAATGGAGCTGGAAGTGGAGCAGAAGCTTTTTGCATGCAATTCAGGAAATGTCTAGACTTGGTGAGAAACCTGTTAAATTAGAGTGGCAGGCTTTCGGGAACAGGGAAGCTCTTCTTGCTCTTGGCAAGAGGATGGGTTGGTGGAGGCGGGGGAAGCAGTTGGATTGATGGCTGGGGGGGTGTCTGGGTGTTGCTGTTTGGAGAGTGATTGAGTAGTTGGCAAAGTTGAGGCATTATCTGACTCAAGGCTCCTGTCGCTAAATAAAGGGTGGGGGGTACGGCCAGAAGGAAAATAATTTGGGGACATCTCTTGTGAAAATATAACAGCCCTATGGCAAAGCTGACTCCAGAAGAGGGAGGAAGAAGGACTGATAAGGTTGATGGAGCAGAGAAATCCTTTTAGGGTCTCCTTTCAGCCACCACCCTGCTTAATCTTGATTTCTCCTCAAGTTTTCCCCAGGCGAGGTTTTTTAACAAGCACAAGACAAACAAACCCCCAAAAGCCGTCTAGACCAAAGCAGTGGCACGTTTGGTTGCCCCATGAGCCCTGGTAGTGGTCTCCGTAAGATAACACGTGTAGTAACCTTCCAGCTGGCCAAGAACTCCCACTATTTCAGCTGGTGTTTGCTGCCTGTATTCCCTTCCTGTTTCCTCTCATCCCTGCTTGGTTCCCAAGCTCGTGTTATTATCTTGGTTCCTGTGGTAGCTCCAGATCTCCAGCTTATCTCAGAACAAATTATGTCAGGCAATTACAGTCGTTTTCCCAGGACAGGGTAATGGGCTTTGGGAGCAGGAGGGAAGCAGCAGAGGTTCCGTGCTGGCATTTGCAAAGGCTCTGGATAGCGTTTCACATGACATTTTCCTAAGCAAGATAAGGAAGGCTGGTGAAGATGGATGTGAAGAGTGAGAACTTACAGAGGGGTGATGGGTGTCATCCTGTCAAAGTGAATGTGGGCATCCAAGAGGAACCTGCAGGAGCCTGCTCAGATCTCCTTACAAGACACACACTCAGTTTTGCCTGAGGATACCTGGCCAATCCTTTGAGCCCGGGAAAGTTCTCTCACCCAGCTGAGGTTCTGAGTGACACACCTCAAAAAGCTGCCTTCAAGGGGTCCTGGCCATGTGATGCCTGGCCTTTTAAGTGTTTCCTCATTGTGAAAACACCAGTGTTCCCATCTTTTCCATGAAGAGCTTAGTCCTGCTTTAAGAAGAAAGGTCTTATGTCAAAAAGAGTTTAATCCGGGCATATTTTTGAGGTGGTTCAAAGGTGGTTCTCCATCTGTGGCTCACAGGACATCACTCAGAGAAGCCCCCAAAAAATGTTTTCAGGGTCAAGGAGATGAGGAAGATCCTGGGGAAAAGTTTTCAGAAACTCTGCTCTTCACATTTGGTCCTGCACAGGGAAAATACTAAGCCAAAGAAAGACTGATAAACCAGGGATGATCCTGTAGATGCCACACCTTCCTTTCTAGGGGCTGGAAAATGAAACGAGAGGGAAGAGGATGGGAATAAGGGTTTCTGTGAAGCTTAAAAAAGCAGTGAAAGATGCCATTCTACACCCAAATTGGCTGCTTTGCAGAATCACTGCTCTGGCTGGGGGTGGGAACCCAGGCAAGGCAGGGATTCAATTTGGGAATCAGAGGGAGGGGAACATTGGAGGGCCAGACAGACCCACATCACCTGATCTACCACAGCAGATCAGTCATTTTCTCAACCTTTTCCAGAAGACACCTGGGAATGGGCCTCTTTTTTCACCACCTGCTCTCATTCTGTCACTGCTCTTTTAATTTTCTTTATCTATAACATTAATAATCCTAAAGGTATTTTTAGTGGGTTCCCTAGGAGATATATCTCTTCCAGTCTATGTGTTTCCTTGAATACCAACACTTGAATATCCTGATATCATAATTATCTGCTAAAAATGATCTATTTTTTTCCTATAAAGAGTTTCCCACTAAAAATACCCAATAAAATTTGTTTTCTAAATTACCTCCATCCTGTGAAAGTGCCTGTGACAGAAAATAGTTTTTAAAATGTCATTTGTTGCTGCTAAATTTTCAAATTAACTGCAAGTTTAATGAGAATTATTGCTCCAGACAATCCCACATGAGATATTCCCAACTTTTATCTGTTGGTATCTGCCAGCTACGATCATCCTTCATAAATCAGAATGCAGAAATATTCAGTAGTTTTAAGTCTGAGAGCTCATTTGCTTGTTTGTTTACCAAAAAATATGCGAGGAAAAGCCTCTTTTTTATTTTTTACTGAGCAGGCATTTATTCAGCAAAGCGTTCGAACCTCTGCTGTTCTTTGCGGTTCTCTTCTCACGACTAAACTTGAACAACTGTGCATTGGGTGCATGCCTTTTTATATTGCTGCTACCTATCTTTTTCCAGGCCACATCCATCCTCCTTCTTGAGGCCTTTTCCTTGTTAACGCAGCGATCACAGCTGCGCGTTCGTAGAAGGAATCATGGAATCATGGAACGGTTTGGGTTGGAAGGGATCAAGATCATCGAGTTCTGCCCCCCCTGCCATGGGCAGGGACACCTCCCATCAGCCCAGGCTGCTCCAAGCCCTGTCCAACCTGGCCTTGGACACTTCCAGGGATCCAGGGGCAGCCACAGCTTCTCTGGGCAACCTGTGCCAGGGCCTCCCGACCCTTACAGGGAAAAATTTCTTCCTTATGTTCAGTCTAAACCCGGGCTCTTTCAGCTTAAGGCTGTTCCCCCTCATCCTCTGTCTCCATGCCATTTTCCAGAGTCCCTCTCCAGCTCTCTTGGAGCCTCTTTGGGCACTGGAAGGGACTCTCAGGTCACCCCAGAGCCTTCTCTTCAGGCTGAACAGCCCCTGCTCTCCCAGCCTGGCTCCAGAGCAGAGTCTCTTATGCATCTTGCAGCCCATGCAACACTTCTCCCATGGCCACACAGATTCTTAATAGTCTCATACCTGACACTACCCAAGGCTTCTTATTTTTTCATCAGTCCAAATAAATCCAGCAGGACTTCACCTCACAGCCCTCTGTGATGGATTCTTGTTGATTATTGAGATATGACTCCCCTCCAGAGGATGTTCCACATTGCTTATTTTTCCTATTGCTCCATTGCAACCAATTTTCCCTCTGTTGAAATCGTAACATCCTGGGCAGCCTTTCCCAGGCTTATTTTGATACCTTTATAAAGCTACACTTTGGTACTGAAAGTGCAAGTTTCGTGGAATCAATCACGGAACTGTAGAATGGTTTCTGTAGGAAGGGACCTTAAAGATCATCTAATCCCAATCCCAACATCCCAATATGCCAGCAGGCAATATCCTATGCCAGAATAACTACAATCAGTAATTCCAGGAGCAAACTGGAATCTAGAAATATTCTTCCAGTATACTCTGCATGGAAAAAACCACAACCCAGTCTGTTGCCTGTCATTGCTATGGTATTAATTCATTGCATTCAGACTGCAGCAGCATCCAGGCACTGTATCAACACGCTGCTAAAGGACAAACCCTTCCCCAAAGAGCTTCATACTGTACCAGTTTTATCACATTGCTCAACATCAAATATGCTCCAGCTGCTCTCCCCACAAAGGTAATAATTGTGCTCTTTACAGACAGGGGTTCAGGCAACTTTTTCATATTTCAAATAAAAAAAAAAATCTTTAGCAGATCGATCTGATTCCAGATTATTACGGGACTGGGAAAGCACTGACCTTGCACTTCTGGGATCTGGCTTAAGGAGTAAGAAATAACAGCAGAACTTGTAGATCAGACAGAACCTTTTCTCTTCCCCCACCTCCTCCTTCCTTCAGGAGAGCTTTTTCCACCTGATATTTCCCGGCCAGGCAAAGACTTTCAGGAGAAGGAAGCGGGGACAGGTAGAGCAGAGAAGATAAGGCAGCAGTGATATAAAATGAAGGTACAAGGTGCCCCCAGCCCTGCATAATCAATGTCCTAAATCAGCCAAAACATTCTGCCTGGGTTCAGGAAAAAAAAAAAGCAGCACTTTCAGAAGGTGCTTTGTTTGCCTTCTGCTTGGCCAGGGAGAAATTTGACAGTTTGGAGCAGTAGCTCAAACTAACAAGTGTCTGTGTCCTCACTCTGCAGGAGAGGCAACAAGCAGGCAGGGAATTTATGTGCTGGTGAAAAGCACCTTATTATTTTCAGCAGTAAATTAAACTCTGCAGACCAAGAACTCACATAATTTGGCTCAAAAGCATCACTGCACACTTAAATGAAAGAGTGCAAACATATTCATGCTGTTTGCATAAGAACATACGTAGACCCTGAGAGATGCATTCATAGAATCACAGAACGGTTTGGGTTGGAGGGACCTTCAAGATCATTTAGTTCCAACCCCCTGCCACGGGCAGGGACATGTTCCACTCTCCCAGGTTGATCCAAGCCCCATCCAACCTGGCCTTGAACATTCCAGGGCTGGGGCAACCACAGCCTGTGCCAGGGGCCTCACCACCCCCACAGGGAAGAATTTATTCCGAATATTTAACCTAAACCTGAACCCTTTTTGTTTAAAGCCATTACCTCTTGTCCTGTAATTCACAAGGTCATGTACAGTTAAGGATAAATCCCTGCATAAAGATGGAAATCAGCAATGCATAATCTGGAACAACTGCAAGGCTGTGGGGAACATTCATTTTCTAATGGCAATAATCAAGCCAATGACTTCCCCAAATCAGGGGGTTTATTAAGACACAGGAGAGTTCCTTTCAAGAAATTTATTATTTACTTATTCTAATAACTATTCAGACTCATTCCTTCTGTTAATTCCAGACTTGTGAGTCCAGAAACAAGTCCATGCTCATCTACGGACAGCAGTGGCTGAGTCCTTCCCCCCACATGGCTGAAAGAAATGCTTATTTTAAGAAGCATGAGGTTCATCTCTGAGGCCCTTTCAGTGTGTTCCCACCTGTCAGCTGGGCTGTGGTAGCTCTCAGACTGTATTCTGTCCGTGTTCACTGTGGCTCAAGCTAAATCCCAGTAAATCCCAGAGGTACTGGGCTAAGAGCTCACTCAAAACCAGTCCCTGCAGCTGAGCTTGCAGGCTCAGAGCTCCCCTGGCTCTTGGGACCAGGCCTGCTCAGGGAGCTCTGCTGCCTCTGTGGGTACAGACTCAGATAGTGGTGGAGGAAATGCTGGCAGGTGACTCAGTGAAGGAATCAGCAATTCCCAAGTGTGCAGATTCCTTTATCTCCACCAGCCCTCAATTTGTTCAACAACGCCCAAGCAGCTCGAACGAGTTGGTAGCTGCAGAAGGGCAGATTAACATCAATATGTGGCTCTAACCGCTTTTTTGTTTTGTTTTGCACCAAAATAGCTCCCCTACATATGGCAGAGCTCATCCCAATGATTGATCTGCCTCGTTTGACTTCCCAGCTCCACGGCTGATGAAGATGTGGGGAGGAAGTCCATGCAAGGATCAGAGAGAGGCAAATTGGGTTTTCATGGCCCCATGCTACTTTATCCAATTATGCTTTCCCAGGCGAGGGCATCCCACTGGGGTCTCACCCTTGGATTCACTCTTCTTAATGACATTCAATCATTTTGTGCTGAAGACAGTCATTTTCATAGCTGCTTGCATAATAAATTCAGAGTTACATGCTCACTGGTTCTCTAATTATACCCCGTTCCTGCAAAACAAAATGATTAAACTGAGTTTCGACTGAAAAAACTTGTGAGTCAGCAGTTTTGTTGTACTGATAAAGTTTGATCCTGTTTGGTTTGGTTTGATATTTTCTTCTGCAAATTGGGAGCTCACTTGTGTTTAAAGGTTAAAACACAGAAAATATTGGGCCAGTGGATAATTGTCCACTGAGTTTGTAGGACATTCTGGATTTCACTCCTGGCCTAAAATGATCTCAGTGGCCTTGGGAAAGTTAATCTGCATTTAGTTTGAAATTTGTGATGTTCGGCTACACAGAGGTAGCAGGGCCCATCTGAACTAAATGAGTTTCATACCTGGAGAAAGCAAAAAAAAAAGTAAATAAATAATTCAGCAGCTGCCTGGGATATAATGGATCATGAACTATTCATCTATATTTAGATTAATCCAATCAACACCTTCACAGAACCCAAACCTAGTAACTGTTTATGAGATTACTAGAGAATAAAACTGGGAAGCTCCAGAGGAAGGTGATGGAAACCACCAGACCCCCAGTCAGAGTGATTAGACTTCCTACTATTTTAGTAGTGCTGAGTTTTGATGGCTCAGAGGTCTCCTGAGCATTTTTGGTTGACACATGTTACTGGAATGACCTTTGCTTCACTGGTTCTGTAGGAGGTTGAGGATGCAGTTCTGGGTGTAGAGGCACTGGAATGGGTCATTCCAGGTGTTGGTTGTGCCAAGATATAAGATAAACACGGGTCAGAGCCTAAATCCAGTAAAGCATGGAAAAAAATAACCCAAGGGAGAGGCACAAACAGTAAAACCCCAATAGGAGGGGAATGACAGCCCTCCTAATACATTCCCCAATGTCATCCCAGCCTTCTGTGAGTGGCCCCAAAGCCCTCCAGCACTGCTGGCTACAGGAGCTTCAAGATCTAGGACAGCATTGTCCCAGTGGAAGGAGAAACACAGCCCTGTGGCCACGGCCAGGTCACCCAACCAGCCCTTACTGCTGCCCACGTGCCATGCAGGGGAACCTTTTCTGTTAATTGTTTGGGCATGTGGCAGAAAACCAGGAACAGAGAAGGTGGATTCCTAATTTACAGGTTTCCCCTGCATAAATGAGTGATTGGGTGTCCTTTCCAACTTGAAAATTCTGGTTGAAAAGATCAGTGCCATCAAAAACGGAGGGTTTTCTAGACACAGGCTTCACATTTCACGATAAGAAATGTTTCTACAGCAGCTCCGGGAGGACTATTGCAAAATATCATTAAATTATCCCACTTGGGTACAGCCAGGGGTGTGTTTGAGGTGGCAGTGAGGGTTTAATTACCTAAGATAATGAAGTTTTCCCAGGAATTATCACTGATCTGTTGCAGTGTCTGCACCTGAGCAGGTGAGTCAGGCACACCCCACTGCAAAGGTAGCAGAGCAGGCTTGTCCTGGGGTGGGATTCATCTCACCCGATGCCTGGGACAGGTTGTGCCTGATCAAATAGAGATGGACATGAGATGACTGATGTCCTACGAACCCCTGGCTCTGCTGACTCTTCCTTGACCTGAAAGGGAGCCAGCAGTGGTGGCCTCAGATATTGGCACTCCCAGGAGAGACACGTTTTCACGTGGCTCTTATGGCAGACATTGAGAGGGGAAAAAAAATCCAAATCCTACTTCTGTTGTCAGGGTATTTCCCACCTTATGGGGTCCCCCTGAGCTGAGGTTGTGTTTCCTAAGCTTATTGTGAAGCAGTTTGGACAGCACACTGCCCGGGAGCGCTTGACGTGCACAATCTGCATCCACATCCATCTTGTGTGGACCCAGCGAGCACGAACCGAGCTCAATAAGCCTGATTTAACCCAGGCAATTGGGTAAATAAGCAGGAGTTTGTCTTCTGGGAGGGCAGTGGGTACATCTGCAGCGGGCACATCACCTTGGGCTGAGGGTGGTGGTGGTTGCAATGGCAAAACGGTTTTCGCTTCCCCTCGGCGCCTCGTCGCAGATCTCCTCCCGAAATGTCGGACTTCCAGCTCCTGCGTTTTTAAGGCCCTACTGGAAAGCTCCTCAGTCCTTGTGGGCACGTCAATAAATGACCAAAGTGATTGTGATCGTTGCTGTGCGGAGGGAGGATTTATGCCACCACTGTTTGTTCCCTACCGCTGGCTCCTGTCACCTCCCATCCCTCATCTTTGCTGCCTCTCGACACTGTAAATTCTTCCCAGCACAGAACTCGCTCTCTAATTTGTCTGTTAAATGCCTAGTCTACAAATGAGTCCCAGCTATCCTCATTAACAATAGTTTGTACTTATTCCTTCATAAACTGATGGATGAAAAGCTCCATAAAAGAGCGAAAAGATATTATTCCCCCCAAGAGGAGGGTTTGCAAAGTCATTGCTCAAAGGAAGCCAGCAGACTTTTCCATCTAACTCAAATCCACCACAGCACAACTCTGTCGCCAGAAGCGTATCTTGTTTTCCTCTCTCTCTCTTTCTTTCTTTTTTTTTTTTAATTTTACTTTATCTGCTTGTTGATTTGCTTATGAAATTAAAGGAGATTATGATTTTAACTCTTTGGTTTTTAGAGCCACAAGCAAGAAAAGCTGCTAGAGCTGCCATCTGCAAATTGCAAAGGACATAAAACCAGCGTAAAATAAAGGCAGAAATAAGCGTTTTCCACTTGGCAATATATTTCAGCCCTAGATTAATTCGCTGCCTGACACTTGATGCTTATTGTTTGCAAACTCCAGATCTGCAACCAACTGCAAATCAAGCTGAAAAGCATCACCTAATCAAAGAGGGGATAATTTAGCAAGAAGCCACTCAGATGTGTGTTCCTGTCAGGTTATCCGCGCGAGGGCACGTCAGGACAGAGCGCCACTAACCTGGCACATGCTCGTGTCCTTAACAACCTCCCCAGACGGGCTGTGACTCACTGACCTTTATTTCAGGCGAGGGAAAGACGCAGAAACTCCGGAAAACACCCAGTCCTTGAGCCCTGCCAGATCATGTCCCAAAGGGAGGCATCCAGCTGGAATAAAAGTGAAAGTCTAAAAGAGGGAGAAAGGGAAAGGGAGACCCTTTGGGTCACAACCTGCCCGATTTTTAAGGTGTGGTGGGTAAGGGGAGCAGCTGACACAGTGAACCAGAAAATTCCTCTTCCCCCACCTTCCCAGATATGTGAGATGTTATTGCAAGCCAAGCAGCACAGCCTTGAGCACAATGCAGAAAAAAAGTACATTAAAAAAAAAAAAATCTAGACTTGTTGGAACCCTATTAAATCTTTGCTTCACTGGTTCTAAGGCTGCCCAAGCCAACCTGAATGATTATTGTTATTATTAACAGGGCACAAAGTGAGAAAAGAGAGGATTTTTTATTTAAATAGGTTATTCCGCCTGCAGCTGGCTCTGCTGCAGAGGCCTGGCACCAGTTCATATTACAGGCATTACTGATTCCTTGGAGCTTTTCATGGGAGAAGCTTACTTTGACATTCTCATCAACTCCTCTCTCCCCTATTTATCATCCATAGATTGGATGATGTCCTCTCATAGCAATAACTGCATTTTTAGAAGCTATCTATGCAGTACCGTCTTCCCACTTTTCTGTGGGATTTCTGTTTCCTGCTGTTCTCCAAATAAATAATTTTTGTGGTTTCAATGAGACTGTCCTCTCCTTTCCTACCTAATAAAGTCAGCTGTGACTGTATAAATCTTCGAGAATTCAGCATGAAAACCTTAAATAAAAGTACATTAAAAGAAAAATACCATGTCTGATCAAAAAAACAATTTCAGCCCATGTCTGGACTGAGAGTGGCTATGGAGCACAAAAGCAAGGCAGGCAGACTCTGATACTGCACAGTGTATTAATAAACCTCAATAGTTTTTTTTTTCCCATGAGTTTTTCCCTGGAAACAGCACTGCCCATGGCAAGGAATGCCCCAGCTCAACCACACACTGCCTGGGAAGAACCTACTCCTTTCCCTGTCCCCGCTTCCCCATCCAGCACCATTTTAGCCTCACAAACCCCCTCCCCAAAAACGTCTTTTTGAGGATTGAAGTCCGCACATCTATTTAATCCTTTCCTCTTCTGCTGCAGCTGTTCCTTTCCATCCTTCTGGCATCTTCTCCCAGCCTTTTCCCAGGCCTTTAAAGCCCTTTGAGAGGGGAGGACAAGCAGGACACACAATACTGAAGAACACGGGTCCAAAACACGCTTGTTCCGCGGCATTATGATGATTCCTGTTTGGGTTTTCTATTCCCTCCTTAATAATCCTTAACACTCAATTTCCTCTTTTGATTGCTACAGAGCAATGAGCTCATAATTTGATTCAACTGTTCATTACAAGACCCAAATGTCATTCCTGGGCAGCAACAATCAGCTCAGAGCCCATCGCTGCGCACGCAGGGTTGGAACTGTTGTTTTCCTTGTGGTGCAGCGCTCTGGATTTAATGCCACTGAATTCCACCCGGTATTTTACTGCCCAGCAATCCAGCACAGCAAGATAATGCCAAAACTCTTCAGGGGTGGCGTCAGGAAGCTGCAAGTGGGGGCTGATCCACACGGGAGGGTGAGACCAAACACGAGGGCAAGAGCAAGGCAGGGAGAGACTTCACCAAGGTGTGGTGATTTTGGAGACTAATAGAATTATTAGGGTTGGGAAAGACCTCCAAGGTCATCATGTCCAACCACTACCCCAACACTGCCAGGTCCATCATCCCTAAGCACCACATCTACACGTATTTTGAACAATTCCAGGGATGGTGATTCCACCACTTCGCTGGGCAGCCTGTTCTGATGCTTGACCGCCTTTTCAGTGAAGAATTTCTTCCTGTTATCCAATTTAAGTTTCCCTTGGAGCAAACTGAGGCCCTTTTCCTGCATGTGAACAAAATTCACTGGCCCTCCACAACTCCCTTGGGCAGAGAGCTGGGGTATGATCCTTTCTGGTCCGAGCATTCCTTCTTATTTTATTTTTTTCCTTTTGATAGTGCTGCCTTTTTTAAAGGTGGGTGTTTGAGCTTCGCAGTCTAATTGAGCAGTTTACAGCCTGCCCAGCTGACAGCAATAACTCAGGGTGGTGATTTTGCAGCTCACTGCAATGTGTGTGAAGTACCAAATCACACTGGGTGTCTCCACTAAAGTATCTTTTTTTGCTCTCCACATCAGAGAACATTACAGAGAAAATCTGAATGCTCCCAGCTTCAGCCAAGAAAAGGAGAAAATCTTTCCATGTAGCCAGGTAAAATTATGTATGAATTTAATCCCTACAAATTTACTCCCTTGAGTAGGTGATATTATGGCTTTTTCAGGCTGTGTGGAATCCTTGAAGGAAGAAATGTGCATCGTGTCTTCTGCTTGATGATGCCATCAGAGGTTTAGATAAAAGCTTCTCCTGGTAGCAGACCTGCCTTCAAAGCTCATAAGTGAGCTGAGTGTGGATGCCAAAAGCAAGGTACAACCAAGCTTTCCCTCAGGTGATCCCTAACGGGGTTGCCCAGAGAAGTTGTGGAGTCTCCCTCATCGGCCATATTCCAGAACTGTCTGGACACAATCCCATGCCATGTGCTCTGGGATGCTTGAGCAGGGTGGTTGGACCAGATGACCCACTGTGGTCCCTTCCAACCCACTGTGGCCCCTTCCAACCTGTGATTCTGTGTTGCAGGGCCCCTCTCCTCCTTGGTGGAGGGATTCCAGGACAGTTCTCCACAGCCAGTCAGCGGAAAGCTTTGCCTCAGGCACGTAATGGTTGGAGCATCTTCCACAGGGAAAACTCTGCCTGTGAGATTTGTTTCTGTAAAAGCCTGTATTACCTTCACGTTGTTCCCTCCTCAGCAATAACACAGGAGACACCCCAGGGGAATAGAACAGGTAAGAAGGTAAGAAAAAAAAAAAAGGTAAGAAAATTATTCTTCCTATAAGAAAATGGGCATTTGGAAATGTGCTGAAAGCTGGGATGTTGCAGTGCTGTTACTAATGACTACAATACATCATTTCAACTTGTTGACTTTTCTTTCTTTAATTTCCAGATTATCCGGCTGTTGCTTATCCCCCACCCATCCTGGGAGTAAACAGAGACATCATGTGCCTGAGCTGCAAAAAAGTTACTTCCAGCAGCAATTAACTTGTGATTTTTTCCTGGTTTTTTTGTTTGTTTGTTTGCTTGTTTGTGTTGTTTAGTGGGTTTTTTCTCAAGGAAAGACAATCTTTCGACTCTACCTTTCAGTTTTACCTTTTCAATTTCATCTTTCAATTTTCTTTCGCAATTTTGCCTCTGCAACATTTCAGTGATTTAAGAAAGTACTATTTCTGTTCTAGAAATAAGACAAATGCAGGCAAAGTGTGGTTGAAATTTCTTGCATAAAGTCCCGGGGGAAAGCTGTGAGAGGTCTCAGAGGGGAAGCTGCTGCCTGGGAGTCCCATCTCAGAGCACTCAATGATGGGCTCAGACCAGATTCCAGCAGGAGGGGATTTCTCTCACACCTTACCAAGATTCCAGGCATAGGAAGCTTCTGGGATTGCTATAGGAAATCTGATTTTCTTTTTCCTTAGAGCCTGAGTTTGGTTTGCACTGAAAGAGACCTTAAAGATTGCCCAGTTCCACTCCCCTGCCATGGGCAGGGACACCTTCCACTATCCCAGGTTGCTCCAAGCCCTGTCCAACCTTGCCTTGGACACTTCCAGGGATGGGGCAGCCACAGCTTCTCTGGGCAAAGTGTTCCAGGGCCTCACCACCCTCACAGTCAAGAATTTCTTCCCAATATTTAATCTAAATCGACCCTTATCCCAGGGTCTTGGAGAAGTCCTGCCAACCCCAGCAGCAAAAACTGGCGCGCAACTATTTGTCACATGAATAGCTCCAAAAAAATAGGAAAATTCCCCGCAGGACCCCATTAAGAGTCCAAGGCTTTGGGTAAGACTGCACAAAGGGCCTCTGGGAAAAAACATAAAAATGGAGGATCTGGAACTATTTGTCACTCTTTCATTCCCTGCTTTGAAAGTCACGCCCTCCTGCTGTGCTCACGGAGGCTCTCGCAGTTCTGTCAGGGAGCAGCCCTGTTTTTGAAAGGGCCGTGAATCACATCCATCAATCTTCAGGAGAGAAATAATCAACAGATGGTCATTACAGACCACGTGGTGCCACTCAGAGCAGGAGATGCAGCAGGAAAGGAGCTCTCTTTCCATCTTGGTTCTGCTCTGATGCACTCACGTGTTCAGCCACATCCGGACCGGGAGGAAATGTGACACCACCGGTGTTTAGTGTATGGTACCAAAATCAGAGTATAAAGCTCCAGCCTCACTCAGAGAAGAGTATTTTCTCCCTACTAACTAGAAGAAGAAAGGGATGACTCCCTTCAGGCCACATAAAAGAAACACTGGATTGCTGAGGACCAAGTAGAGTTTGGTCTCTGTACTCCACATGCAACTTGCAGCTGTACCTCAACCTGCCATCCTCCATTCCTAACAACATCAACAAGCCACGTCCACCTTTAATGCCAACACATGCAAGAACCTTCAAAATGCAAATTAGACATCTCCTATGGATATATTTTAGGTTAGATGTTATTTTATTATTGTTTTATTAATTTGTATTATTGTATTGTTTAAGCATTATGTTGTTAGGAAGAAATTCTTTCCTGTGAGGGTGGTGAGGCCCTGACACAGCTTTTCCAGAGAAGTTGTGGATGTCCCATCCCTGGAAGTGTTCAAGGCCAGACTGGACAAGGCTTGGAGCAACCTGGGCTAGTGGAAAGTGTCCCTGCCCATGGCAGGGGGATGAAACTCGATGGTCTTTAATGTTCCTTCCAACCCAAACCAAGTGATGGCCCTTTGCTGAAAACACCCTTAAGCAGGTGGGGAGGGATTTTAGGTAAGACTTTTTGGTTTTTTTGATGTTTGGGGGTTTATTTTGGGGAAAAAAGGTTTTGCAGTTACTGAAATTTTCTCTCAAAAATATTTTTTCAAAGGTTCTTTTTGGGCTGGTGTCTAAAGAAGGAAGGAGTTCATGGTCTGAACTCACAGACAAGTCCTATAAAATCCATCTATTGAGAAAGTTCTTACTGTTGAGGGAAAAGAAGCAACATCAGCCAACCCCAGAAAAAAAAACTAAAACAAAAAAAAAAGTAAAAAAACCCCAACAAATCAACCAAAACACATAATCACAAAAAAAAACCCAACCAAACAAAAACAATTAAAAAAACCCCACCCCCTCCAAAAAAACAAAACTAGTACATTACTTATTTAAATTTATGTAAGCAAATAAGTAATTCATGTAAAATTCCTTATTAAAGGGAAGTAATGCATGTCCAGGGATATTGGGGGAAAAAAAACTTATTGGGGGAAAAAAAAATATCTTTCCACTTCCAGCAGATTTTAAAAAGTAATTTCTGGCCTCCATTTCCATCTATTCATGCAAAGGATGAGGAGCACTTCCTGGACACAGGATTATACCTTGGCCATTTGCTTCAGGCAGAGTTTTCCACGTGAGTATGGAAAAACCTTCAAGTTGTGAGTATTTCACCCCATCCCATCATTTTTTTTTGCTGCTCTTGAGAGCGACACTTTTTTATTTTCCTTTCATGCTTCATCTGCTCCCAGCGACTTTCTGCTTCGAAATGTGTGTTGGAACAGGGGAAAGGAAAATTAA
The DNA here is from genome assembly GCA_035584735.1 of Pseudotriccus pelzelni. Taxonomy (NCBI): domain Eukaryota; kingdom Metazoa; phylum Chordata; class Aves; order Passeriformes; family Tyrannidae; genus Pseudotriccus; species Pseudotriccus pelzelni. Next base: position 148,321,170 of record JAWMRA010000078.1, on the reverse strand, counting down.
TTTCAGGTAATAACATCCCAGTTCCCAAAGCCCACCTGAATCACCCCAACATCAGTGTCTGTCATGAGTAATGCACGGGATGGAACCACACACAGTCTGTTCCCGACACAGAAACCATGGAAACGCTCCTGACGTGTGAGCTGCTCCTTGGGATGATGGCAGGAAAGAGGGGCTGAAGGAAGCTCCTCTTGTCCTCCTCTGTTGCCCAAGGCCAGATCGTTACAGAACACGAGGGATCTCAGGTGTCAGACTCTACTTCCACGAGGTTGCTGGCAGTTTTTGTCGACAGGAAGACCTAAACAAGACCAGAAAGATCTAAACACTTTGAAGTGGGAGCATGGATATTAGGAAGGAATTCCTCCCTGTGAGGGTGGTGAGGCATTGGCACAGGTTGCCCAGGAAAGTTGTGGATGCCCCATTTCCTGGAAGTGGCTTAGATGGAACATCCCACTGCTCAGGGTCTCACTCCATGCAGCTCGAAACCAATCATAGAATGGTTTGGGTTGGAAGGAACCTTAAAGATCATCTCATTCCAATCCCCTGCCATGGGCAGGGACACTTTCCACTATCCCAGGTTGATCTAAGCCCCATCCAAAGTGTCTTTGAACACTTCCATGGATGGGGCATCCACAACTTCTCTGGGCAACCTGTGCCAGGGCCTCACCACCCTCCCAGGGAAGAATTTTTCTAATATCTAATCTAAACCTGCCTTCTGTCACCTTGAGGCCATTCCCTCACATCCTGTCACTCCATGACTGTGTGCAAAGTCCCTCTTCAGCTCTCTTGTAGTTCCCTGTAGGTGCTGGAAGGTTGGAAGGCCTCTTTGTTTCCACTGTGCCTTCTCCTCCCCATAATATCAGCTTTTCCATGCTCAGAATGAAACATTCACTCCCACTCCACCTCGTACCTCTCCCATCTATCTGGAAGTGTGTCCTCTGCCCCCCTTTCCTTGTGGTGCACATTTAAATGGTCCAGAGCAGCCAATGCATCTAAAATGCCAATATTTCGGCGTGGAAGCAGCAGCTAAAACTAGTCAGTGCTGTGAAAGTGTAGAAAGGAGAGAATCTCAGGCTGGTTATCCACTTATTTTTCGGCTTCTTGACTCATCCCCATGGAAGAAAGAGCAGCTGGGCCACAGAGTCATCATACACTGCAGTGGAAAGACACCAGTGCTAACAACAGTCACATAAATGGAGTGTCCTTCATCATCCAGCTTCAAAAGGTATCAGGAAGCAGCAAAGCACGTGCTTTGAGTGCTCCATCCACCCCTGCAGTGATGTGGAAGAAAGGTCAGGTGAACAAACTCCCCGAACATCTGCAGGCTTTGAGGAAGGATATTCCTGCTCAAGAATGCTCAAAAAACTCAAGGCCTAAGTCAGGAAACTCCTTGGGAGTAACCTGAATAGGTCCAGAAGAAGTCAATAAAGAGCTGTAAATAAAAACACTCCTGAAGGACTGGCTGCCAAAAGATTCCTCATCCGTGTTATCTGGTGACGAGTCTGAGCAAGGCTGGGAATAGTCCCCAAATCTGGATGTGAAGCAGAGCTTAGTCAATATTCCTGAGTTGTGTTTCATGTCTCCCCTCCTTTTTTTGCCCTCTGTCTCTGGTGTTCATGAACGGCAGAGCCTGACTCTGATCTCACCCCAGCAAAGAAATTATGCCAATTTTTAGGGTGTAAAACTTGATTCCCAGAAGATGAAGCAAAGCAAGACACAACCCTACTAATGATGCACATGTCTAGTAATCAGAGGAGGTTTCTGCTCCTCTGTTGTTATTTAATCACCCCCAAACCCCACAGTTCTTCATACAGGAGAAGCAGCCAAACTGTGCTGCAGAGCATTGCAACACAAAGACGTTTGCTTGGTAATTACTGCTGTTTAAATTGTTCTACATATACTATACAGCAGAAGTGGCAGATATTAAAATGAAGAGATGTCTTAATAAGTTCTAGTCCTCCAGATGTGTCATTCTTCTAATAAGATGAAAAAAAAACCCAAACAACGAAGTGTGGTTATATTTCAGACTTACCAGGTGTACAGTAAATAAAATTAATATATTGTACTGCAAAATCCTTGTAAGAGATACTGCCCCCGTGAGAATTAAGATAAATGACACCAATAAAATAAGCAGATTAGGATATATTATTTTTTTAGGTGTTGAATCAAAAGTGTGTGTAACCTGTTGATATGCATAATAAAATCAATGTGAATGAAATGAAAAAAAAAACCAAACAAACAAACAAAAGGAAGTTTTCCCTGCCCATGGCAGGGGCATTGGAACTGGGTGATCTTTAAGGTCCCTTCCAACCCAAACCATTCTGTGATTCTATGATTCCATGAAAATGAATGATTAAAGAGCCAAAATCACAGGGAAGGAGAATTGGACAGCAAAGAATTCCTGGTACCTGAGTTTCTCTTGAGGCTGCACAGCAAATATTTCTATAAAGGGGATTTTAGCTGCTACTCAGATACTCCTTAACTGATCCACTGCTAGACCTCAAGCAAAGCAAAGACCCGGGGTGTAATGGCATTTTAAGACTCTGTCTCGCAGCCAGAGCCAAGAATTTATCTTTTTTGATCAGTCCTGAGCAAGAGGAAAACAGGAGATTGCTCCAGCTCCTCGCAGCTGAGGCTGAACAACCAGGGTTTATCCCAGCACAATGAGTTTAGATTTGTCTCATTGCAGGGTCAGGCTTTAACAAAGAGTGGAAATAACAGGCAGGGAGGGGGATTGTGCCTTGCAAAAGCCATCCAGCCAGGCAAGCAGAGTCCTGCTGAAGGGTGGTGAGCTAAGATAGGGAATGTAGTGTTGGATGTTGAGCCAGGGAAGCCCTGAGTGGAGATGGAGTTATAAATGCAACCAGCTCTAAAACCCCAGGCCTGCTCTGCTGTCCCCCACTGTAGGGGGGGGGTGATAAATACGAACGGGCTCAGACTAAGAAGGTACATACAGGCAGGACCTGGAAAGCTGGAGGGATGAAGGAGATTGAAAGAAAAAGGGAATTGGATCATCCACGTTTCTGTGTTGCAAGCAAACCACCCCGCACTCTTGGGCAAGATAAATGAATTGTTCTCTTTAGGCAGTTTATGACCAAAAATTTTAAGCAAGACCTTTTTCCAGATGTATATCTGTCTAAGGGATGGTTTGGTAAGGGCATGACAGGAGTCAGGTGAATGTTTCTCATTCAACATGGACATAAAAAGTGAGTTTTCTTCCTCTTTCTCTGTGTGTTGGGTGAAATCATGGATGTCAGGGCTAAGAATTCTTACTAGGTTTTTTTGGAAGCCTGGACACCAGCACGTTAGGAGTGGGATCGCATAACCTTTCATATTTATCTCTGCCCAGAATGGTTTTGGACTCCCCATCCCTGGAAATGTTCCGGGCCAGGTTGGATGGGGCTGGGAGTAACCTCTTTTAGTGGAAGGTGTCCCTGCCCATGGCAGGGAGGTTGGAATGAGATGATCTTTGAGGTCACTTCCAACCCAAGAGGTTCTATGATTCTGTGTGTGAGATAGCAGTGTCATTGCCATTTAACGTGCACTGGCTTAGAAATAACAACAACCAAAATATTAAAATTTATAAATATATAACTGATATTTTCACTAGAATTATTTCAGCTGAGAAAATTGAGCTTCTAGAATATCAACGGTTTCCCTATGGGAAAAAATAATCAATTTCGCCCCAATTTTCTGCAACACCGTGTTTGGCTTTTATTCAGGATTTCCAGGACTGCTTGGGTTCCCATCTTTTCCAGAGCTGGCAGATTGGGTTTCAGGCTCCTCAGAGAGCTTCAGACATGCTTGACAAAGATTTAAAGGGAATCCCTTCACAACTTCATCTAAACTGAGCATGAGAGTTCCGATTCCACAGGAGATTAGAGTTTCATTCCATCTCAAAATAATTATCTCTGAAAAGAAAACGGAGGGGATTTTTCAGTGGAATTCCCAGGGAGTTCCAGTTTTGAGCCAAATCTATAGATAGACTCAGTTTATTCTGTGCTCAGAAATAAACTGTGAATCTTTCTAGCCGGTTTGGAGAATCCCTTAAGAGTACAATTCCATACTGGAGTCCAAAATGCACAGAAATAGATGGGCTGCTCCTCTCGGTTCAATCCTTGGCAGAAATCCCACCCTTAGTTCTGTGATATTTGCAGTGAATCCACCCCTTTCTAGATCCTTCCCAGGAGGGCAGAGCAGTCTAGGCTGACAAAAAGTGTGGATGTGAACACGACTTTCTAACATTTCCAATATATTTCTTGGTTTGACAAAGGATATCACCTCCATATGCAACTTATGTCTTGCCCACAACGTGGAGAGTACTACTGGGATACACCTTTTGGGCATGGAAGAGACCGAATTTGAAATGGGGATTACAAGACAGGGAGAAGAAAACATCCAAACTGAGCAGTTCCATCTACTTCTTAAACTTAGCCAGAAACAGAATATAATCATAAAATCACTTAAGGCTGGAAAAGACCTTGAAGATTATTGAGGCCAATTGTCAAACCCAGCGCTTCTAAGTCCACCACTAAGCCAAATCCGCAGAAGCCAAATCTACACGGCTTTTGAACACTGCCAGGAGTGGTGATTCCACCATTGCCCTGGGCAACCTGTTCCAATGCCTGATCATCTTTTTTTGCTGAAGAAATTTTCCCTAATGTCCAATCTGAACCTCCCCTGGTGCAACTCGAGGACGTTTTCTCTTTGCCTGTCACTTGTTACCTGGGAGAAGAGACCGACCCCCACATCTCTGCATCTTCCTTTCAGGCAGCTGTAGAGAGCAATAAGGTTGCCCCTGGATCCTGCGTTTCTCCGGGCTACACAACATCCTCCACTGCTTGTTGAGTTTTGAAGTTCATTGCTGAAACTTCAGAGCTCAGGGAGAGCTGGTGGGTGATAAAAAGAGAGGATTTAGATTAGAAATTAGGAAGAGATTCTTCCCTGTGAGGGTGGGGAGGCCCTGGCACAGGTTGCCCAGAGAAGTTGTGGCTGCCCCATCCCTGGAAGTGT
>JAWMRA010000078.1:148291509-148302607 GCA_035584735.1 Pseudotriccus pelzelni | reverse complement strand
TTCCAGGGATGGGGCAGCCACAGCTTCTCTGGGCAGCCTGTGCCAGGGCCTCACCACCCTCACAGGGAAGAATTTCTCCCTGATAATCAATCTAAATCTACGTTCCTTCAGTTTAAAGCCATTCCCTTTGTCCTGTCCTGCACAGCCTTGCAAAAATCCCTCTGCAGCCCTTCCTGTAACCTTCCTTCAAGTCCTGGAAGGGGCTCTAAGGTCTTCCCAGGGCCTTCTCTTCTCCGGGCTGAACAACCCCAACCCTCCCATCCTGTCTCCATGGCAGCTCTTTTGATCATTTTAGTGCCTCCTTTGTACAGGCCCAAGTCTTCCTAATTCTGGGGACCTCAGAGCTGGATGCAGTTCCAGGTGGGGTCTCATAAGAAGAGAGCAGAGGGAAAGAATCGCCTCATTTGACCTGCTGGTCACGTTGCTTTTGATGCAGCCCAAGATATGGCTGGAGGAGGACACCCTCATATTTGCTGGCAGATTGGCTTTCCCAATCAGCAATTATCACGAGGTTAATATGCACGGAAGTGGAAATCTGTCAGTGACACAAGACCCAGCAACACCATCACCAGCACTGTGCACTGGCCAGAGATCAGAGAATCAGAACCACGGAGTCCCCTGAGTTGGAAGGGACCCATCAGGATCACCGAGTCCAACTCCTGGCCCTGCACAGGCACACCAAGAATCCCACCATGTGCCTGAGAGCATCATCCAAATGCTGCTGGAGCTCTGGCAACCTGGGGGCTGTGCCCACTGCCCTGGCCAGCCTGTTCAGTGCCCAACCACCCTCTGGGGGGAGAATCCTCTCCTGATATCCAACCTAAACCTCCCCTGACTCCTCTTTGCGCCATTTCCTTCAGTCCTGTCACTGGTCACGAGAGTGAAGTTGGGATGTTGGAACTCCACTCTTATTCTGGAGATATTCCTGTTGAACCCAGATGAGATTCACCCTGGATGGAATTCTTTCAGTACTCATGTCTTATTTTGGTTCAGCCCTTGCTGGGATTCCTCTAAGCTGCCTTACATCTTTAACCAGCCACTCTTCCTTATTGTATTTTTTAAAGTTAAGGCAAAGAGAGACGTTATCCAGTGGGATTTACAGTTTCTGATGAGTGAAAACGGACAGCAGATGAGACCATCCTTCATTTCCTTAGTCTGCTCAGGTCTCCTCCTGGAACACAGATGTCCTGTAGCTATATGAGAAAGCCGAATGCCTGAGCTGGAGTACCCAAGGTGACTCCCACCTTCACGAGGGTAAGATCATTTCAAAGCAGAAGACTTGCCTCGCATTTCTGTGAACTCAGAAGTTTGAAACCAGGGAGAAAAGGGAAGGCACTTCCTTGAATTTCAATGGACACACTGCTAGCTCAGGAGTTTCTCCTGGAGGGCTGTCAAGACTCCCCGTCTCTTTGAGGTTCAGGAGAACAGCAGCTTTGTCCCCATAATGTTGCTTCCAGTAAAATCAGTTTGAAAGTCAAGCATGCATGGCATGATAAAGGTCTGTTCCTCGTGGATTATTTTTCTTCCAGATACATTTCTTGGCAAATACAATAAAATAAATCAGCTCGTCCCAACAAAGGGAAGCATCATTAATGAGGGCAGTTACGACAACTGCAGAAAAAATGGCATTTCATAGGCTTTTATTTCATTGTTACGAAAACAAACACGCAAAAAACCCCACTGATAATACTGGCTGAAACAATGTGCCAGCGTTTGGGAAGGTGGGGGAAAGTCGGGAGGGAGGAAGCAGAAGGTGGCATTGACTCTGGAGGACAATAACATGTCTTGGAGGAGGAAATGAGAGAGACCATGATATTTACTGCAGATGCCTTGGAAATTATAATTTTTATTAAGTTTCCTTAACTTCAGCTCTGTTAAACATGAGCACCCCTTAACTACTCTGATAATGCCATTGCCAAGGCACTGCTGCCTTGTTCTCCTGGACTGGTTGACAATTGTCTTTACAGTCTGTCCTCCTTCATGCAAATAAGGAATTCCTGAAGACCAGGACCCCCCTTCTATTTTCTGAACATGCCACTGCTTGTTTATGGGACCCCTTATCTACCTGATTTCTAGAGAAATGTCTGGGTAACAGACAGATTAATTAATCACTAAAAAAAACCCCAAAAGATGTGCAGGTGCTGTTACTTTTTATGACCTGTTACAGGCACCTTGGCATCCAGTAAAATAGTTGAGCTTGTACACAACAACCAAAAAAAAAAAAAAAAAAAGGCATTTATTTGTATCTACTAAGATAAGCCAAGAATGGAAAAGTCCAAGCTAATGAACAGAATTTGGAGCAAATTGCTAAGCACGTAAATAACTTTTGCTTTCCCATCTTCCTAAAACAGCATTATTTTAGGATCCTTGTTATCACTCACCTAAAAAATGTGCCGTTCCAAAAAACAGTTATTTCTTAAATGACTGAAACTCATTGAGACAACACAGAATAATTAAAAGTTACAGGCAGGGGAGGCAGGAGGAAGTTTTCTCTGGACAAGATATGAGCTACTGACAGAAGAAACGGGGAGCGTGGTTGTAACACTTCATTAATCCTTCCTAAAGAAGAGAAGGCTCTTGGGAAGTCCACCTATAAGAGAAATATTTTAATTCCATATTTTGGCAGCTTCTTTCTTGTCATATGCCTGTCCTGTCACACAGCAACCCCTTGCTGCGGGGTTGATGGATCTGGTCTGCACAGACTCCAGCGAGCCAAGAGCACGTGTTCAGTCAGTTCAGGGTCAGATGTTCATCCCTGAACCCTTTACAAGGAAGGGCCCTTATAGTCGTGATTGTCAGACACTGAAATGGTCCGTGGCTTAAACATTGCAAGACCACTTTTGCCCTCTGCAGCAAACTGCAAAGGAACAGCTGCTCATCCAGCAAACCCCACCCTGAACTGGATATGCCAGCTGGGAAGGGACTTTTGGATGAGATCAGGGGGTGCCATCATCCAACTGGTCCTGATGCACCCGAACCTACAGACTGGAATGTCAGATAAGGGAAGAACAAACCCTGCGAGGTGGGAGAATCCTTTTCCTCGTGCCAGTGTCCTCCCTCACGTGATGGCTCTGCTGTGAAAACCCCTCTGGGGAGCATCAAAGACCCTTAACATGCCCCCTGACACCACCCAGTGTAAAACTCACAGCCCAGGGGAGGTACTGGGTCTTTCCACCTGAGCTTGGAGTGGAGAATAACTCAGGAAATCTCTTTTTGGGGGGGATTGAGACCATCCCTTTGACAGGACTGTGGCCACCCCTTCAGCCAACAAATGTGGAAGCTGCAACCACCAGGTTTCTTTGCTGGATCCAGAGGGTGGTGATTATAAATATCTCTCCTTTCTTTCTCTTCCTTCCCTAATACATTTCCTTTAGTGTTATTTTTTTGCTGTATTGCTATACTTGATAACACCCACAATGGCAACATACCTGTTTACCTTTGAAATCAAATTGTTCCAAAATAAACCCTACTCAGATCTATTTACAAACATCGATTATCCAGTGTTGTTTCACTCTAATCCACCCCAGGGCATTTATTCATAAGAGTCTTGGTTACCCTCCCCTTCTGGGGCAGGTCATAACAATGATTTAGCAGCCAAAGTGCTAAAATGGAAACACAGGACCATTTAGATTTGAAAAGACCTTTAAGATCACTGAGTCCAAGTGTTAGTCCAGCACAGCCAAGGCCACCACTAAACCACGTCCCCAAGAGCCACAACATTGTCTTTTAAACCCTTCCAGGGATGGGGACACCACCACTGCCTTGGGCAGCCTCTTCCCATGCCTGAGAACCCTTTCAGGGAAAGATTTCTTTCCTGATATCCAATCTGACCTTCCCCTGGAGCAACTTGAGGCCATTTCCTCTTGTCCTATCTCACGTTACCTGTTCCTGGCAAGATCCAGACCCAACTGCACCCACCTGGAGCATTTTACAGGGCTGCCCATCCAGGTCCCACCCTCCCATCCTCTTTGGCATGTTTGTGTGTAGAAATCCCATCTCCTGGTGACAACTTCTACAGAGCCTGTTTTGATTAATGATTTCAGCAGACCTTTTTTGTAATTACACATTCTAATCAATGCTTCAGGCAGAGCACACGGAATAAAGGACAATGCTTTATCACAGATTTCAGGGAAAGACTGTTTTCTGTTAATAAATCAAGTATTTTTCTCTAAAGTGAATCTTTTGTCCTCAAATATTCCACTGAATTATTATGAGCTTCGCTTTTCCAAGTAACAAAAGATCTCTGAGATATTTCATAAAACATTAGTTTTAAAATCTATTACAATTTTTTTTTTTTTTTAAAAAACAGATATGAGGGATTTAACCTTAACAGAATAAATATTTATCAGCTTCTGGAACTTGTTTGCTTACACAAAGAAAAGACGATTTTCGTAACTGCCTTGAATAAATCAAATTGCACAATATTTTAAAAAATGGGAAAAAAAGTTGTCTTTGAAGAAGAAACATGTGATTATTTCTGAATGGATGTATCTTGAGGCATGGAAATACACTCTGCTTGATCTTTCACTTCCTTCTATCCTTTTGCTGATCCCACTTATTTTGTAATGTTTATGGCATCCTGAAAAAGAAAACTTTGCTTTTAAACAACATAGATAAATTAGATTAAGAACACTGTGTTCCACAAAATAAAAACCACCAAATGTCAGGTATTTCAGAAGTAGTTTGTGTTGTTGAATAAAACTTATTTATTTATTTATTTCCTGTTTTTCCTATCGCAGTCTTTTCAGTTGAGATATAAATTTAGGAGCAATTCTTCAGAATAATTTACAGATTTTCTTTTAGTTCCTGTCTTATGCCTAAACATCAGTGTAGGATCAGGTTATCCTAAGCTTTAATGCTGAATCATAAAAATCAGATAGACCTTTAACACATATCAAAAGACAAATTAAGAGTGGTTATAAATGAGTCTGTCCTTCTCAATTTTGTCTTCTTTAAAGAACTCAGAAAATTAAATGAAGCAGCTTTCCCCCAGCATACAAAAGAAGAGCTTTAGGGCAGGAAAACACATTAAAATGTACGGAAAGTCATGAAGAAAACCACTTTGTGTGGATGTGCATAAACATTTTCCTGGTTTCAAGAATCACAGGATGAAATATATCCTGTAAATTTTAAACTCCTCTTGAAGGATTAAGAAAGGCCATCAAGAAATCCTGTACAACATTCAAGGCCTGGTTGATGTAATTGTTAAGCTTCTTACCCTTCTTGGAAAATAAGTGATATGAGAAGATCCCTGATGACTGAAAAAAAAAAGGCTGATCTTAAAAAAAACCTACCAAAACCAAAATTAAAACCAAGCAAAACACAACAACATTAAAAAAAACCACCACAACAAGTCCTAATAATAAGGAAAACATTAGAAACTATAAGTCACTTCATGCCACTGCTCTCTCTGGAAAAATCATGGAGTGCCACTGCAAGGGCAAAGGGTGACTGAGGACACTAATTGCCTTCTCTGACAAAATGGGTGTCTGGTGGGTGAAAGAGGATGGGTAGATGTCATGTTTTGTGCTCAACATGACTTTAGATGTTCCCTCCCACTGCATTCCCGTTTGGAGGCTGAAGCTGTGGATGAACAGGCTGCCAAGGGGGTTGCAAATCAGCTGGATCACCCTCTTCCGAGGACAGGGATCAATGTATGTCTCTGTCTGGCAGCTCACGCCAAGAACAGCCAGGGCTGATATTGCCCTTCATCCTCCTCAGTGTGCTGGATGATGACACAGGATGCCACGGGATGTGCACCCTCAGCACATTTAAGGATGGTTGACTCGACCTGATGTTGGCAACAGCCCTTCTTCAGGCAGGAGGCTGCACTAAGGACCTTCCATGAGCGTCTTCCAAGCAGGATTTCTGTGAAATTCTCTGGCAAGAGCCTTGAAAACCAAATTTTCTCAAAAGACCAATCTTGGGGTAAATTTCCAACACGTGGTAGATAACAATGTCGAATATTCAGTTGACATTTCATACTATTTGTTGTCCCTATGTTTAAAAGTTTCACTTTTTGGGAGTTTTCTAGATTTCAGCCTTCGGTATTCTGCGTGAATAATTAACATCCTCTCCCTGCGTCCAGAAGATGCCAAGCACTTTGTGATCTGTCCTGCCTCCCACATCACTCTGGCTCCGCTGGCACTTCCAAAAAAAATGAGTTTCACTTTGAATGATGATTTCCCACTCCTACTTATCTTGCCAGGCTGCTGATTCTACTCTATATTTGAAGAAGACTTCGTGCACCAAAAGCTCGTGGGGCTTATGTTTTTTGGTGTTTTTTTTCCCCCCCTCAGTTATGTCATAAAACCAGAGGATAGAAAAGGCCAAGTCCCACCTGGCTACAACCTCCCTTCAGGGAGTTGTAGAGATTAATAAGGTCTCCTCCTGAGCCTCCTTTTCTCCAGGCTGAGCCCTCCCAGCTCCCTCAGCTGCTCCTGCTGCTCCAGCCCCTTCCCCAGCTCCTCTGCCCTTCCCTGGACACTCTCCAGCCCCTCAGTGACATCCTTGTCATGAGGGGCCCAAAAATGTCAGATTGTCTAAGCAGAGATATAATCTCTGACCGAGAACTTTGTTTGCTTTGTATTTCCACGTGACCGAGGGCCAACAACAGCAGTTCATGGCAGTCAGAATTAGCTCTGTCATCTGCAAATGACGACACGTTGTGAAGCCAATTGACTTTAATGCACTCCTTGCAATATCAAGCATTTCTAATGAATTTTTGCTCTCGTATTGGAAATAATTAAGCAGACAATAGATCACTTCTCTTTCTACTCTATAGGAATGAACATCTGCCAGGAACATTATAACATTTCCGTGGTTTAAAGCACCAGTGGCCACAGAGGAAAATACACCCCTTTCAACCAAGCCTTTTAAATGATTCCTCTGATTGAAAATGGAGTGAGTGTATCACCCAAAATATGCAGTGCTTTTATTCTAACAAGATGTATTCTTTAACAATGGGTGAATTTTGCAGAACAACTCTATTTAATTTGTTCTTTCAAACTAATGACCCATAGGAGTTATTGTAGATACTATTGTGGCACACAAGTTGCTCCTGTCAAAGCGAGAATGTTGCAATTTTCTTCATGTCTTCATTGGGGAAAACATTTCAAGTGTTTAAACCCTGCACAAAAACTTTTTTTTGCATTTTGCCTTATATCTGATGGCCAAGTAAGGAGAATTTTCTAAGTCACAGGATCATGGAATCATTAAAGTTGGAAAAGGATTTTCAGATCATCAAGGCCAAACATCAGCCCAGCACCATGTTCACCACTGAACCACATCCTCAAGGACCACATCCATGTGTTTTCTGAACACTTCCAGTGATGGTGACTCCACCACTTCCCTGGGCAGCCTATTCCAATGCTTTACAACTCTTTCTGTGAAAAATAAATCATAATATTCCATCTAAACCTCTCCCAGAGCAACATGAGACCATTTCCTCTCATCCTATCACTTGTTACATGGGAGAAGAGACTGACCATGACCCGGCTACACCCTGCTTTCAGGGAGTTGGAGAGAGCAATAAGATCTGCTCCCTCACATGCAACCTCTTTTTTTCACTTGAGTAAAAAGTGCAAAAGGCAGATTTTTACGGGGTAATAGCACACATTGACAGGCAAAGTCCATTATTTTTATTTCAGGAGTGTAATTCGGCACTGCTGAGGACAACACGAATGGGCTTCTCTTAAAAGTAATTTGTACAGCCTTGGGCTCACTTTTCCTAAAAGGTTTCCCGAGGCAGGTTTTACACTGAAAAGTGCCATAAGCAGCCACTCAGCTTCAGTTCTGTCCTGCACAAGTTTGGCTGATGATTAAGCTGATCTTTTACTTACCTGGAAGAAACGGATGAAATGGAAGTTATCCCCGCCCTTGGCAGGGGGACGGAACTCGATGATCTCTAAGTTTGCTTTCAACCCAAACCATTCTGTGATTCCATGAGTATTTAAACAAAGCAAGGGTTTTGCACCTTTAGGTGTTCTGGAAATAAGGGATAACCCAAGATCCAACCTAAATCTACTCCCTTTTAGCTGAAAGCTATTCCCCCTTGTCCTACCCCTATGTGCCCTTGTCCAAAGTCCCTCTCCCGATCTATTGGAGCCCCCTTAGGTACTGAAAGGTTGCATTAAGGTTTCCCAGGGATTGTTCTCCTTTCCAGGCTGAACAGTCCCAAACCCCTCAGCCTTTCCTCTTAGGAAAGTATTCCCTCTAATCATCTTCATGGCCCTGAACATCCCAGTTCACTGCTCCTTTTGAGGCCACTGTCCTCTGCGTAGGACATCCTCAAACATTCCTCTTCAGCAGGAGCTCCCCACGTGCATTTTGCAGTGGCAGGAAAGTCAAGGAGCCTCTCAGGAAGAGATTAATTCCCAGATGCAGCCCTGGCTGTGTCTGTCTCAGCAGCTCCTGCTCTGTTTGGGAGCCCCTGGCACCACTGGCAGTGGGATGAGGTCATCTCTGTGCACATTGCCATGTGCCAGAGGGCCTTGCAGGACACCTCCAGTCCTTGCCAAGTTCCTCCTGGGACTGATTCCAGAGGAAGGTGAAGAGGAAGACTGGAATGACCGGAAGCATTTGTGACTTTCATCCAACAGGACTGCAGCCCTGCGGTAAAAAAAAATCAACAAAAATTCTTCTTCAACTTCTATTTTTCAGTTTTTGCATCAATTCAGGTCCCACTTTCGAGCCTCTTTCACCTCAAATTAAGATTCTTATTTTTGTTCTTATTTTACCCAGTAGAAGCTGACTTTTGTGTGCAATAATGTGCTTTCACACCTCACAAGTGGCAGGATTTTATCAGGACACTTGGCAACATTTTGATAAAAAAGCCCATGTGAACTGTGTGAATCCTTAGAGGGTTTTGGATCCAATCCACAAATGGGATGGAGAATGTGAACACTCAAATGACAGGACATCTAAACTTATAATATATGGATGGTATGACTGGCTCAAATGAGTTAAGAAATAGTAGTTTGGTCCTTGTTTTTCTAATCAGTGTATAAATACATATTTTTCTAAAAAATGATAAAAACTGAATGACTTCTTCATACTGGAGTTAATTAATCTTGTAGGTGGAATGGTTTGGCTTGGCTTCATGTTTTTTTTTCCTCCCTCTGTCAACAAACCAGCTCATATACCAACTATGATTCCCTTTAACAAACTAAAATAGAAGCAAACGCACCGCTGACATACACTATTCTTGTTCTGAACACGTGTACCACAACCTTTCAGTTGTGGGCTTTTAATGCCTCTCATGTACAAAAAGATCACTTAACTAACCCAAAAAGTTTCATTTGAATGCCTCCTTAGTGGAATTCTGTTATAATTTTAATCAAATAAAATCTCCTAAGTGTCTGCATGTATATAAACATTTCTCAGTAGGCAAATATCTTTTCTTCTTCTTGCATGGACTTCGACCTGTGCATTAAAAAATAAAAGGATATGTACTTTTATATTTTAACTTATCTGTTGGGGGCACTGATAATGCACAGTCCTCCTTCAAAACAGGTATGTTGGCCACAGTTCTCTGTGGAAGAAGAAGAGGAAGGTCTGACTTCTCGTGGCTGAGGGTTGAAATTCTCAGATCTCAGATTCGGATGGAAATTCCTCGGTTTGGACAAAAGAGGTCTAACAGGTTGGTGTTGAGGTGGCAGGACCTGGATTTGGGCAGATCTTTCCTGGGTCAAGATCTCCACAGTCATTGAAGTGACTCTGAGGGAGTCCAAGCAGGACAATGTGAGGTTTAACGTGAAAGACATCGAGTCTGGTAGAAATGTGCAATCACAGCCCAGATAAAGCTGACTTCCATGTAGGAAATAATTATGATAAGAAATAAAAACACTGTCAGGTGCTGAAATATCTTGTACTGGAGAGAATTGATTTGATTATAAAATTTAAGATCAGGAAATACTGTCCAGGCCCAGCAACAATGTGAGTAAGAAAGATGAAAACATGTGTTCCACAGGGTTTTTTTTCCCCACTGACATTGTTTTACCATTGAATTACAGTGATTTACATCACTGCTATCTGTGCTGTCTGGAATGAAAATGTTCTAGAAACCTCTGAGGGAATATCATCTTCCATAGGAAAAAAAAAAAAAATACAGGAAAAGGGAACTTCAAGCATAAGTTCAATTTCCTCTGGATTTCCAGCCAACTAATTAACTCACATGGAAAATGGCAACCTGGACTGGAGGGTCAAAAGTGACCAAATGGTGTGATAACACTTATTACAACATGAGCCAAGGCCAGTGGCACAATGGGATAACCTCATACTGAGGAGTCCTTTGCCTTTTATCAAATTTGACCAGCGCAACTTCCAAATTGTTGGGGTTTTTTCCTGATCTGAGTTTTCCCGAACAGTTTAAACACAAAATTTCTATGGCAGAGTCATTGGAAATAGACAATCTTTAAGGTATATTGAACTATCTGGGAATGTCCTCAGGCAGCAGAACACGACCCATCTATATCAGCAGAAGGTTGGAGAGGTCCCTGGCGTGCCTTTGGCGTGTGCCAGCGAGGCTCTCCAACCCTCTCCCGGGCACAGCTCTGGCCTCGGTGCCTTCCAAGGCTCCTGCCCATCTGGCAGTTTGCATCCAAACAAGTTCCTCGCACGGAGGCAGCTCGGGATGTGCCAGTTGCCCTTATTGCCCAGGAAATTTTCCAAGTATATTTAATTTTCGAGTGCAGACAGTGTCTCCCAGGACAAAAAAAAAAATAGCATATTGCATCTGCAGCTTCTGTCTCTGGAAACCAGTGGGAATTTCTGCTCTGGTTGCGAATGTCTTCAAGGGCCCTGATTCAGAAAAACCTGTGTATATGTGCATCGTTGAAACACAGCCCGTGGCTCACACAGATTAAAGCCCTTAAGCCTCACCCAATATTTTTTTTTTTTTACATATCAACAGCAACTTGAATTGTTTTCCCCCCTACAAAAGCTGACAGCAAACTCTGAGGTGTGAGAATCATAGAATGGCTTGGGTTGGAAGGGACTGTGAAGATCACCTGGTTCCAACCTCCTGCCATGGGCAGGGACACCTTCCACTAGCCCAGGTTGCTCCAAGCCCTGTCCAACCTGGCCTTGGACACTTCCA
>JAWMRA010000078.1:148268146-148287109 GCA_035584735.1 Pseudotriccus pelzelni | reverse complement strand
CCTGGAAGTGTCCAAGGCCAGGTTGGACGGGGCTTGGAGCAACCTGGGCTAGTGGAAGGTGCCCCTGCCCATGGCAGAGGGTTGGAATGAGATGATCTTGAAGGTCCCTTCCAACACAAACCATTCTACGATTCTGTGCTTAACCCTTAATAAGAAGCAGAGATATGTGATGTCCCAGAGCTCTCAAGCACTTCTCCTGATTTTTCTGGCATTTCCTACAAAATTCTTTCCCTGAAACAAGAGCTGGATTGCAAGCTCAAGGTCAGTCTCTTTCTGGGGAACTTGGACTGAGCTGTGAACTGTTAATGAGAATCTAGAGACAACCTAAAAGTGGAGCTGAGGAGATTGCTGTTGTGGGAACACTTTCTGCTGACCTTCTAATTACCAAAAAAAACAAGAAAAGCACAATTGAAGTCAAGCACTTGTGCCCCCTGACGGAGCAGGGAGGACACTGTTATTATAATGAAAGACGAAGTCTTAAACTTTCCAACAAACATATAATAAATCAATGTCCTTTCCCTTGTTTTAATTTCACACACAAGATTTATGAACCTGTATATTTAGACTGTTTATTTAGAGCTCTGGCATGCAGGCTACTCTTGGCACAACAAGGGAGCTTTCTCTGAATGCATTCTCAGAACGTGTTTTGATTTGGCTTTATTTTAATGGTTTAAATTAAAGAATCCATCACTGCCTTCCAAGGATCAGCTCAAAGTTAGCAAGGCCAAAGGCATGTTTTGTGTTGATCTCAGTTCTGCGGCAGCACCGTGTTTGAGCTGCAGCTGATTCCATGAATGGCAAAATCCCTCCTTGCTCCGCAACATCCCATTGTTCCTTCATTAAATCTCAGTCCTCAGTTGGTTTTGAATCCCGTCCCCACCCTGTGCTCTTATTACTCCTCTTCTGCATGGAATTCTTGGCTTGCAACCAGGTGCCACCTTGGAGCTGAACCAGGGGAGTCCTCCCACCGAAGAGCACCCCTCTGCTTGGCTCACCAAAATCAGCAGAAAAATAGGCGTGGGGACTGGTTTTGAGTTATTTTTTAATTTCTATCTTTCCCTTTAAGCCACTAAAACTCCCTGATGGCAGCTCTCAGCCCTTTCTGTATCAGGAATATTCCTTGCTTACACACACCATGGATACCAGCAAGGACTGTCCTTTCTCGTCACTATGGGAATACAAGGGAGTTATGATGGCTTTCTCCTCCACATCCCTTTTTCTCCAAACAAGGACTGATACTCTTAATTTTATTTTTTTCAGTCTGACTGTTCAGTGATCACTTCTTTCCATTTGACACATCCCAAATACGGGTAGAATTTAATACCACCGACTGTCACTCGAGTGGGGGTTTCTGACAAACATCACTCAGAACCTAAAGAAGTTACATTTATTATTTTTCCCCTTTAGTATTTTCTTTTTCACAATCAATGCTAAAAATATAACCAGCTTTTCTGACTGTTCCATGAACCTTTCTCAGGTCTTCCCAGGATTCCCTTGCTGTCAGTCCCCCACTTCACTCCCCCATTGACTGTTCCAGTCGAGTCACAGTGACCTGGTTGCTCCCAGTTTGCAGCAGCCACAGGAGAAGAGAATTTCCCTCAAGATGCCCCTGGTAACACGACAGAGTGGCTGTTGAAATGATTCAAGGAGGGACGCTTTGTGCTCTTTCACGGGGGAAAGCCTTTCCCCTTTCTCTCTCACAGCTAATCCCACATAAGGAGGACTCCTTGACTGGGATGAGCTGACAAGGGCAAGGACAAACACGTTGCTCTTAACCTGTGGAATAGATATTTGATGTGGATAAGGCACTGCAGAGTAAGGAGATATAAATTTAGACTGTCTAAAAGAAAAAAAGAAAGTTTCTTTTATAAAATTCTCTGCTATTGTTCATTATTTTACTGTTGGGCAAACTAAGAGTGCCTTAAAGAAATGCATTTTGCCCTTACCAGTGTGGGGGTTTTTGTAATTTCAGGAGGGAGATGAGAAGGTTATATTGGGTTGTAGTTGAGACATTTAACCTTCTACTGTATTTCAATCACTCGGTAAGCTGAGAAAGGGGCCGAGTAAATTATCCTTTACAAGAAGGAGGTGCAATGTCACTGCTGAGTAAGGTCTCCTGGCTTGTTCTGAACGTTTCCTTTGGATACATCGCGTGAGGGAGCGTGGAAATCGTTTTGTGCAAGTACAGCAGCTCTGCCTTGTACTGAGAGACACCTCGTTCTGCTGAAACATTTACTCAGAGAAGCTGCGAAAGGACAGCTCAATAAGGACGTGTCCTTCCCTCTTGCTGCAGAAATGTCCTTTGATTGCAGCTGCAGTTGCCTGTAAGGTGGGAATACAAAGTGCAAACAAGAGATTTCTCTCCTCCCTTGCACAGGCCTTGTCTGGGCATTAATGATGGAACCACAGGATGGGTGGGAAGGGACATTAAAAGTCATCCAGTTCAAGCCACTCTGCCATGGGCAGGGACACCTTCCACTAGACCAGGTTTTTCCAAGCCCCATCCAACTATGTCCTGAACAATTCCAGGGATGGAGCAGCCACAGCTTCTCTGGGAAACCTGTGCCAGTGTCTCCCCACCCTCACAGGGAAGGATTTATTCCATAAACCTAAACCTACCCTCCTTCAGTTTGAAGCCATTCCCCCTTGTCCTGTCTCTCCATCCCCTTGTCCAAAGTCTCTCTCAAACTCTTCTGTAGTTCCTTTAGGTACTGAAAGGTGCTCTAAGTTCTCCCTGGATCCTTCTCTTCTCCAGGTTTCTCCAGACTGAGACAACTGCAGCTTCTCTCAGCCTGTCTTCATGGAAAAGGTGTTCCAGACCTCATGGTCTCCTTCGGACTTGCTACAACAAGTCCACATCCTTCTTCTTGGGGACGCCAGAGCTGGATGCAGTGCTCCAGGTGGGGTCTCATGAGAACACAGGAGAGGAAGAGAATCCCCCCCCTCACCTCCTGCCCACCCTGCCTTGGATGCAACCCAGGACACGGTTGACTTTCTGGGCTGCAACTGAAAAACTGCCAGGTGATGATCAGATTCTCGTCCACCAGCACCCCCAGGCTGTTCTCCTCTGAGTTGCTTTGGTTCATCCTTGCTCATTTTCCACCTGCTGGCAGTGTTCCAACTAAAATAGGGAGCACCCTGGGCTCCCAAGTTTCTCCACGTAGAAAAAGAGCTGCCCTGAGGGCATGGCCCAGCTCACTCACCCTCACAGTTGTCTCCTCTGCCTAAAGGTCAGCAGAACATTTGGTGCCTGGAACCAACAGTGCACCTCAAAGTCTCACTCACGACTCATCTAAGACATGTTTGTACCGCGCGACAGAGAAAGACGGAAAGGCCCCAACCCTGCCAGAGTTCAGGAAGCCTTTGGACAGTGATCTCAGGTGTGATTTTTGGAGGTCTCCTGTGCAGGGCCAGGAGCTGGACCCGATGATCCTTATGGGTCTCTTCCAACTCAGGATATTTTTTGATTCTATGATGCTACCAGAGCCACAGAGCTGTGAATGCAGCATCATGCAGACACCCCAGCTCAGGCCTGAAGGTGACCCAGCTGAGCTCAGTGTATCCAGAGCCTTTCTGGGCAGTCCAAACCCACTCTGTGCTGTGGCTGGTGTCGCATCCAGGGATATCTTTTGAGTCTCTGCCTCATAAATCTACCTGCAGGGAAGGACTTTTGTTCCCATTATTTAGATTAGGACATTGTCCCAGACACTTCCATCTTAATTCTTAAGACTTTCCAGACTAAATTCATCCATGTCCAATATATAACAATTTATTCCTGCATCTCTTGCCTCATTCTTGCATAAGTGCTCTGAGCATCCTGATCCAGTGGGTGGCATTCCTGGCCATGGATGGGGGCTGGAACTGGGTGATCTTTAACCTTGTTTTCAATCCCAGCCTTTCTATGATTTTGTGGTTCTGTGATCCCTGTTATCCCTCTTCTTAAAGAATCCTCCGTTCCTTAAGTTCACTTATATCAAAGTGAATACAATTAAACATATAAATAAAGTGAATTAAAGGGAATAGTTTCCCTCTCATCTTTCTCTATCCTAGGCTTCCAGGTTTGCTGTTTGGTAACCTCTCCATGCCACTGATGGCTGGTCCTGGATCAACTTCACAGCACCAGCCTGAAGTCCCATTTGTTGTGTGTGGGAGCCAAGGATTTTGTACCCCGTTTTGTAAGAGGCCTCACTTCCATCTCACCAAAGGCCTCTCCTGAGAACTCCTCAGCATCCTTGGGATGTTTGCTTTTCCAGGGCTGTATCACCCTGTGATCAGCAAACACAACCTGCCCTTTTTAGTCCCTCATTTGCCACTGCCGAGCTCCAGCTTTAGAGCCAATTCTCTTGTTATTAATCCCCCCCTACACGACCTCCCTCTTTGTCCCATTATATCTTTCAGCTCTCCATCCAATTCACCTCACTAACACACCAATCCTCCCCTGAATTGCCTCTACCTCCCAGCTTTGTGCTGTCTACAAAAGTCATTAGTAAAGCTCTATTTTTTAAGGCAGGGTCACCAGTGGCAACATTAAATAAGATTAGTCCTAAGACAGAGCATTGTGAAACTCCACTAAAAACTGCCCTGCAAACTATAAGTTCTCTTCTCTTCAGAACCCCAGGTCATTTCTCTTTAGTAGTTACTTAGCACATTAGTATTTTGGAAATGATCCACATTTTCTCCAGTTAATAATATCCCATGTGGCACAATATTGATATTCATTGAAGTCTAAGTGGATTATGTCTAAAGCATTTTTCTCATCCATAAGAATTGGTTATCCTTTTTAAGGAAAGATATCAGACACAAACAGCCTTTGATAAATCTGTATTTCCTCCCATCTTGATTTATTTTCACCTCCTTTGGTCGTTTCTTTTCTTTAATTATTCATCCATTTTTGTTTTCAGGAAGATTTATTCTAAAGCTTGCACATTTCTGGGGCTGGGTGGTTGTTTTCCTGCACTCATGTGGTCACTGTATTTATTATTTGACACGCAGATGGAACCACCCCCAACCTCATACATTTATTAAAGAGCTTTGAGATAGAGCACTGATTTCCTGAGCCAGCTCTTTCAGATATCAAGAGTGCTGATTATTCAGCTCCACATCTTCTCCCTTCTCCCCAGCTAAATAAAACTAGTTTAGAGAGTTTGGTTTCTACTTTGGTAATAGAAATTTCCATGTCCACAGTCCTCTTCCCATTAATCATCTTGTCTTCCCTTAGCAGGTTCTACAGCAGAGTCCTCATAGAAAACTGAATTCAAGTAGACCTTTAACTGCAGGGTCATATTTCCATTATCTTTAATGTCTCCCCTGTATTTCTTATTCACCATTTTCTTCCCATTTTCATGTTTGAGCGCTGAAGAATCCTTGCTCTCTGTTTTAATTTTCTTCGGGAGGGTTAATTTGAATATACTTTTAGCAATGCTCCTGCTAAAATTTTGAGCTCTAAATGCATTTCCCTCTACCGAGCTTTCCCCCCTTTGTAAGGTCTCTACTTATTGCCACTTTTCTCTTCAGGTGATTCCAGTTGGAGCAGTTCCATTTCTGAGGAGCCTAATGAACCTCATCTTTGCAAAACTCAGGTTGCTCACCTGTGGTGGGACTTCTTCAACTGCCAAGAGACAGAGATTTACTGAACCTTGAAATTGTTGGCCTAAAGGACACATCTCCTCGATCCTCTCCTGTTATATTACCTCCTATATTTCACTAAACTCTAATAGAAATGTTTAAAATAGAATTGTGGAATCATAGAATATACATTAAGTTGGAAGGGACCCACAGGGATTCCGAATGTGGGAAGGCACAGGAAGGTGTAGCCAGGATCAGCTGAGAAGTGGAAGGAGCAGGACCAGCTCTACTTCTGGTGGCAGCCCACGCTGAGATCAGATGTAATGCAGATCAGAGCACTGAATCAGGGGCATTTAAACCACTCCCAGGCACGTGGTGGGATTTTTCGGGGTGTCCTGTGTAGGGTCAGGAGCTGGACTTGATGATCCTTGTGGGTGCCTTCCAATTTGGGATATTCTGTGATTCTGGGATATTCTGTACATGAAATAAACGGATCAATCGGCCCACATTTACTTCGGCTGTGTTTGAAATGGTATCACTTTAGGATCAAGAGGTCTGGCTCATTCAAGCACCAATTCATTAATATCTCAAGCTGCTGGACTATGGAAAAACATTCTCCAAAGTTAATCATCCTCCCTTTCTGCATTTCTCATGCAGATGAGTGCGGGTATCCTCACTCCATTCCTCTGCCCCAGCACTGCATTATCTCAATGGCCTGCAAGTGTGGAGATTTGTATCTCATTTCATCAAATCTGCCTGAGAAAAATACAAGGAAAACACTAACTCATTAAAACTGGAGCACCAGCCTCACTCTGATTTCACATTGTTTAATCAAGCTGATCAATAGACTTCAGCTCCAATCTCCAAACAGATAAATAACTAGGTAAAACAATTTCCAAAAAAAGTTTTATTCTGATGATATGCAAGTAAATGAAAACACTAATTTCGATTTTGTATAAAGCCTTCAGGACACATTATTCAAGAGCACTTTGGGAACTGACACAGGGAATTGATCCAAGGCTTATTGACTCGCCAGAAGTTCTTCCATTGACTTCACATTAACTGTGGACCGGGACTGGAGTGGAGCTGGTTCACTGCTGGAGTGCAGCCACTTTGGATCCTTGGTGGAGGTTCTGTTCAACAGCACATCAGCACCAATAACTGTGTCAAACTCTGGGACATGTTGTCTTAATGAGCTGCAGCGTAATTGAATCAGAGAGAATGGCTCAGGTTGGGAGGGACTATTAAATGTCATCTACCCAACCCCCCTGCAATGAGCAGGAGCACTTTCCACCAGACCAAGTTGTTCAAAGCCCTGCCCAGCCTGACCTGGATTGTTTCCAGGGATGGGGCATCTACCACCCCTCTGGGCAACCTCTGTCAGTGTTTCACCACTCTCATTTTAGAAAATACCCCTGTTATAAATTGTCTAAATCACAGAATAATAATAGAATCATCACAGAGTCACAGAATGGTTTGGGTTGGAAGGCACCTTCAAGATCTTCCAGTTCCAACTCCCCTGCCATGGGCAGGGGCACCTTCCACTATCCCAGGTTGTTCCAACCCCCATCCAACCTTGTCTTGAACACTTTCAGGGATGGGGCAGCCATAGCTTCTCTGGGCAACCTGTGCCAGGGCCTCCCCACCCTCACAGGGAAGAATTCTTTACAAATACCTAATCTAAACTTGCTCTCTGTCACTTTGAAGTCTTTCCCCCTCATCCATGCCTTTGTCCAAAGTCCCTGAATCTCCTGTAGCCCCTTTAGGCACTGGAAGGTGCTCTAAGGTCAGGCTGGGACCTTCTTGTCTCCAGGCTGAACAATTTCACCTCTCACCTCCTGTCTTCACAGGAGAGGGGCTCCAGTCCTCTGAGCATTTTGGTGACCCCACTCTGAACACACTCCAGAGGTCCACACCTTTCCTGTGCCTGTGTTGCTTTCCCCAGTCCCTGTTCCCCTGCACTGCTAGTGGGAAGGAGGTAAATAACAGGAAATAAGGCTAATCCTGAGAAGGGATGGGTAGGGGAAAAATGCTTTTAAGATTTGGCTTTATCTCTCATCATCCTGCTCTGATTTGATTGGCAATAAATTCAATTAATTTTTGCCAAGTTGAGTCCACACCAGAGCAGAGCAGAGGGAGAGAATCACCTCCCCTGACCTGCTGCCCACACTGCTTTAGATAAAGGGAATTTTAATGGATTTGGGATGGAGGGATTCCCTATAATGCAGTATCCTCCTGGCCACAAACTGGAACATCTGTTCCGTCCTGAAGCAGAAGAAGGTTTACCTTGTGGATGCCTCTTTTGCATCACCCAGCCTCTTCCTTGGAGGTCTGCCATCAATGACAGCTTTGAAATGGCTGAACAACCAGGATATTTTATGGAAGTAAATTTACGAAAGCTGGGGATGAGGCAGTGAAGGTGCCCAGACACTGCAGCACAAATCCAGGTGTGGTGTGCCAGGGTTGCCAGGCCAGGCCTCAGTGCTCTCAGTGCTGCTGTGTGTCCCTTCCAGCACAGACACACTGCACAGACCTGTGCTCATCTCTCCCACAACATGAAGAACAAAGCTGCCCTGATGAGAGCAAGGTCTATTTGCATTTAGCATTTATTTCCTTTATGAGAAAGGATGCTCAGCCTGAAAGGAATCGGTGATAAAACCTCTCCTCTGAAACATACAGCTGTAGCCCACTACAATAGTTAGTGAAAACTCATTTTTAAGAAGAAAGGCAAAATAATTTTCCAATCCCCAGGCAATCTATTCAAGAGCAAGGATGAAGCACAACAACCTCGCAAAGGGCATCCACTGAGGGAGGTCACCTCTATTATTTCACTGGACACCCTCTAGGAAATAGCTCTTCCATATGAGGATTAGGGAAATTCAAGCAAACTCTCTCTTCTTTATCACTTCAAACATGAGTGTTTTGTTTAACCTTGAAGGTCCTCTGCAGTCCATTTTTACACTCTTTCGATGCTGTCCCCCAAGAGGTTGTCTGGGATCCCCTCTTTCATGTCATGCTGCTTTTTTGGCTGTTCCTTCGTTGGCTTTATGAAGCTTGAAGGCCCCTTTTCCACACAAAAGCACAGCTTTGCCTGGAAGGATAGAGAGCAGCTTTAACCCAGCTGCGTGATTAGCACATTTTTCTAGGACATGGGAATGGGAGTTTGGAAACCTCCCAGCCTGAGAGACTTGAGTCCAAACCACCCACTTGCTACCCAAGGAAGACAATCTCTGTTATAGCACAGAAAAGACAGATTTTGCATTACCAGACAGGCAGGACTGTGTCATTTGGGATCACTCAGAACATGCTTCTGAGATGAGCTTCACTGGGGTGTTGGTGAAGAGTGAAAGTGTCATGAATCTCCTCAAATGTTGGGAAGGAAAGCTCTGCTGAGAGAGCAGCACCTCTGGATATGCACAGGAGAAAATGTTAGATATCTAACATTTAATGCTGCCTATCCCTGGACTTCCCCTCCCTGGAAGTGTTCAGGACCAGACTGGATGGGGCTCTGAACCACCTGGTCTAGGGGGAGGTGTCCCTGCTCATGGAACCAGACGATGGTTAATGTCCCTTCCAACCCAAACCATGATATGATTCTACGACTCTATAATCCTAACAGCGAAAGCATTGACATTTATGGACACAGGTGCCTAAAAAAACCCCAAGAAGCCTTTCTCCAGACACTTTTGCAGAGTAACCATCCCAACCTTCCTCACGAAACAGGACGCAGTTGCTAAAATTTCTTAATTTGGGGCTCATTTCCAATGCTAGAATTAACAAGAGATCCCATCAGTATTGGCAACCTGTCCTGCGAGCACCTTGTTAACCAAAGTGCCTCAAGTGAGCCTGTGTGATAAGTTGTTGTCTCATTTCTGGCTCCCACTGTTGCTGTCGCAGTCACGACACTGAGAAATTTCGGGAGAAATTTAGAAACGCCAAGAAGGGTGAAGGGAAGCATATTTCCCCCATCACAGAGAATCTGCCAGCCACTCAGATGGGAGGGGAGGAGCTGATTTAGGCTGCTAAATTTAATTAAGGCATATGCTCTTGGGCTTGTGCAGTGGGATATCCTTAAATCTCCCTCGCTTTGTCTCCTTTCCAGGTCATCACAAAGTTTAAATCATGTGGAAAGGTTTTGGTTATTACTGTGCAATATCTTTATTTCCCTCCACCTCCTCCAGAGAAATCATGGAGAAACCCTCATCAGTAAGGTGTTAAGACCATTTGCAAGGGGACAGCAAAATTAAGATGCTTGGAGGATCTGTCAGGAAAGCAGTTATCACTTATTAAAGGTATAAGGAAAGAAAGGATGGGACCATTTACTCTTAGAACATGTAAAGGTAAATGGAAGATTAGAGGAAGGAGGTGATGTGGTCACAGTCCAAATGGAAAATGGGCAAGGGAGGTCCTGTGTGGGGAAGCAAAATTTAGGCTCCTGGAAAAGACACCAAAGAGAAGGATCTCCATGGTAAAGTTCCCTGAAAGGCTCCTTTATCTCCTGCAGGTCCAGAGAGAGTGGGGGAGAGGCAGAGGATGAGTGCAAGACAATTTCAAGCTCGTATGACACATGTAGAGCATCAGAAGATGGTACAGGAGAGACAGAGTTCATCTGAGGCACTGTCACTTAAAATCAAGGAGGTTGTGAGGGAGCTTTTAAAGTGGGGAGCGAGGGCAGCCAAACAGTGCACAAGAACATATGGTTTGGGATAACAATTCTCAAGATGAAGACACAAATGTGGTGCCTCTCAATGAAGAATAGGTCATGGGAAGTAAATAATCGAGGGGAAAACGGAAAACAAAGAGATTGACATTTGAAAAGGTTGTCAAGACAGGAGCTGAAGTGGCAGTAGGTGTTTTGCTATGTAAATACTGGAAAACTCCAAAGAAAAGAAGGTGGAATTGGCCTTTCCAAGCCTGAATGAAGAGGTAGAAATACATGTATCGAAAAGCTGGTGGAGGGAAAACAGTCAAAGGGACACTATATCAGATAATCCATATGCTGGAAGGAAAGAACAAAACATGTCAACAGAAATCTCTGTGAACAGAAACTCCAGGAAACAACAATAAAATAAAGAGAGGTAGGACGGGCATAGAATCATAGAATGGTTTGGATTGGAACGGACCTTTGAGATCATCTCATTCCAACCCCCCTGCCATGGGCAGGGACAACTTCCACTATCCCAAATTGCTCCAAGCCCCATTCAACCTGGCCTTGAACCCTTTCAGGGATGGGGCAGCCACAGTTTCTCTGGGAAACCTGGTCCAATTCTTCACCAGTCTCCCAGTAAAGATCTCTCCCTTACATCTGATCGACTTCTCCCCTCTTTAATTTAAAAGCAATATTTCATACTCCTTGTTCTATAAGAATAGGCCCTGCTAAAAAGTCTTTCTCACAGGCTCCCTTTAGGCACTGGAAGGAGCTCCAAGGTCTCCCAGGAGCCTTCTCTTCTGCAGGCTGAACAACCCCAACTCTCTCAACATCTCTTTGTAGCAGAAGTGCTCCAGCCTTCTGAGAGCCTTCATAGAATCATAGAATATGCTGAGTTGGAAGGGACCCATCAGGATCGAGTCCAACCCTTAGCCCTGCACAGGACCATCCCCAAGAGTCACACCATGTGCCTGAGAGTGTCATGCAAATGCTTCTTGAGCTCTGTCAGTCTTGGGGCCGTGCCTACTGCCCTAAGGAGCCTGTTCAGTGTCTGATCACCCTCTAAGGGATCCAACCTAAACCTGCCCTGACACAACTTCAGGCCATTCCCTGGGGTCCTGCCACTGGTCCCTAGGAAGCAGAGCTCAGGGCCTGCCCCTCGTCTTCCCCTCACAAGGAAGTTGCAACTGCAATGAGGTCTCCCCTCAGTCTCCTCTCCAGCTGAACAGACCAAGTGCCCTCAGCTGCTCCTCACACGGCTTCCCCTCAGGGCCCTTCACCATCTTCGTTGCCCTCCTTTGGACACTCACTAAGAGCTTAATATCTTCATTATCTTGATGACCTCTGGACTCAGCCCAACAGCTCCACATCCTTCTTACCTCAGGGTCCCCAGGGCTGGATGCAGCTCTCCAGGTGGGATCCCACCAGAGCAGAGCAGAGGGGGAGAATCCCCTCCCTCCCCTGCTGCCCACCCTGCTGGGGACGAGCCCAGGACGCGGTTGGGTTCTGAGCTGCCACTTCACATCGCTGGGTCGTGCTGAGCTTCTTGCCAGCCAATGCAAGTGAATCTGGGGACTCCAGTTGCCTCCACAGAGACTGAGCCTGAAGCAGCAGCTGGTGACTGACCCCAGAGGAAGACACGCCACCCTTGGTTGCTACAAAAACCTTGCTTGAAACCTCGTCGTGAGGTCAACATCCTGCAGCACATTCCACGGGCTACCTTGGATCGACATCCCAGTGGGGCTGAGCAGCCCACCCAAGCTCTGTCCAAATTCGGCAGCAGCACTGGGCAGAAACCAGCTCTTAAAAAAAGAAAGTTAAAAAGGGAAGGTAGAGAAATTAAATCCTTACAGGTGTTGACAGCGCTGTCAGGGTGTTGAGGAGGAAACAAGCCACTGCTGGCTTTATCTTGGAGAAAAAATTAAGCCAAAATGGTTGAACAGGAGGGTAAATGCTGCTATTAGAAACAGGAAGAAATACAGAAGAAAGGAGGGTGATAAACATCCCAGACCCTCTTTGAGGAAAGGATTCAGAAAAAAGCCTGCCTGAAAAAAATTATGAAAAAACCAGATTAAAAAGACAGAATAAACACAGACAAAGCAGCAGGGGTGGATATATTTACCCAAGAGTTCTAGAGCAAATAAAAAATTAAATATCTGAATTATTAACAACAATGTGCAAAGTTTCACTTAAAGCTTCCCTGGTATGTGAAGACTGGAGAGCATCCAGGAGAGATCCAGGGACCTGCACACTTATAAACCTGACATCTGAACCAGACAAATTAGCTGAAACTTTGATGAAGGCAAAAAATGTTTCACTGCTGGTTAATTGTACCTTACAGAACTCTTGGGGGTTTTTTAATGGGTTAACAGGCTTTAGGGTATCAATAGCTCAGGAAATAAAATGTTTGGGGATTTAAAAAAAAAAAAAGGGTTTAACAAAAGGTATTTAAAGGAAATAAGCAGCCTTGGGATAAGATTATCCTCTTATCTAGTCCTGACTGATATAAATAATCTTTTAAAGGCACGAAGAAGAGGGTGGGAGCAACAATTTGGTTTCCTCTAGTGCAAGGATTAACATCTTCAAATGAGGGTAATGGGATTCAAAATCAAACAAAGAAGAAAGTTCTTCATGCAGCAGGTGTCAGACATGAAAGACATAAATGGACAGTTTTATGGGCTTAAATCTGGGTGGAGAGCTGGGGGAAGGAATCAGCAAGGACCACAGCAGGGTCAGGAAGTAGTTGGAGTGGTTATAAGAATCTCCCCTGTGCTTTTCTGGCATCTATTTGTGGTGGTGGGAGAAGGAGATGGGCACCCGGGTCTGAAAGAACACTAATTTAAAGAAAAAAAAAAAAGATTATTTTAAAACAGAATGGATTTAAATTGCTCAGAAACTTAATCAATCCAACCCTTCCCACTGACATTGCACAGATTACAAAATATGTAGCCCTGGGAGAGGTTTCAGGAGATCTTTTGGTCCATCCCCCACATCACCTGGACTGTCACACAAGACTTTCCCGCCGATGATTTGTGATTCCATCTGGTTTTGGAAACTTCCAGCAGCTGAAAGTCCAGGCCTTCCCAGGTACTTCGTACAAGTGCTTTCCAATCCCCAGTACCGGATAGTGCTTTTTCATATCTAAATTAAATCTTCTCCCAGCAATCCAAGCCAATTTAAGCCAATGGCTTCTTGACCTGTCCTCAGTGGACATGGAAAAGAGCTTTTTTTTTTTTTTTCTATTTCTTTTTGCAGCAAGCCTTCATGTATCTGAGAAGTTATTTCCATTTCCCCAGATATTCAATTTTCCAGATCCAGCAAACTCATCTTTGTTTGAAATTACACGGTCTAGACCTCGGATCTTTCTTGCTCTTGTTTTTTTTTGGACTTTCTCGTATTGTCTTATAATGTGGATGGGAACCTTGACAGAAATTCAGCTTAGTCCTCATAAACACTGGAAAAAAGTACATTTGCTTTCAGCAATGAATCCCCAAAACTTGGTGGTTGCCTTTGGGCATTTTTAAAATTTTCTTTAGGAAATGGGAGATTTTATCACATTGCTCAGACCGGTGTTATTATTTAAAAATGATTCTGCAGTGGCACTTGCCGACTGAACAGAGTGATAATGTGTTGCGGGAGACGTGCAGAATCATAAAATCACAGAACCATTTAGGATGGAGAAGGCCTCCAGGATCATCCAGCCCAACCATAAACCCAGCACTGCCAAGCCCCCCACTAAACCATGTCCTTGAGTGCCACATCACGCAGCACAAATGTGTGGAAAACAATAATCTTTTGCCTTGTAAAATGTGTAATTCAGGACAAAACCTATTAACTGGATGAGAGCAGAGGCAGAAAGGGCAGTTTTTGCCTCATCAGTGGCAGTAACTGCAGCTCTAATAACAGTTACAAAGTAGAGACTTGATTCTTGTAATGGGAATTCAGCCTTAAAACCAGTCAATAAACTAAACCAAAATTAAACGTTTTAAATCCAGAACTTTTCCTTATTTTCTATTTTTTATTTATTCTATTTTTTTTTCTACATACCTACTTATATTTCAGGGGATCCCTGTCAGGCTCACTTTTTTCACAAGTGCATCACAAAAAGGAGGTTTTCTGTTACGTTCTGGATACTTTCATGCCTTTAGACGTCCTAGAATGGTTTGGGTTGGAAGGGAGCTTAAGGAACATACATTTCCAACCCCCTGCCATGTGCAGGGACACCTCCCACCAGACCCGGCTGCTCCAAGCTGACCCAACCCAGCCTCGGGGAAGAAGTCATTGGGGAGAAGAAGGCACTGAGACTTTCGGAGCTGGAATCTCCTCAGTTCACTCTCTGTGCCGCTCTCCTCTCCATCCTTCGCTCCACCAAGCCCCGTGCCACGGCTCCTCTGCATCCACCAACATTCCCTCCGGATCATCCAGCGTCACTGAACCGAGCAAAAGATCAGTGGTGTTTTGTCACGGAGTTAAGTGGGATGAGGGATTTGTTCCGACCTCCGAGTTTTCCCGGCTCAGTCTCGTTCCCTGGCCGTTGTGTTACATCTGTCGCTCTCAGCGTGGGCTCCTTTAGCCCCGTCAACATCGCTTTCGACCGCCACTTGTCATCCCTGCTCCGAGCTCGGCTTAATATCTCCAGATTCCATAAGCAAAGCTGATCCCTGGGATTACGGAGAGCGTTGGACACGCTTTATTGATGGGGTGATTGACTTATCACTGCCTGGGAGACGAAGTTTTTTTATCTTGGCTCGGGGCTTTTATTTTCCTAATTCACACACGACAAGACGTTTCCAGAAAAGGAAGGGTCAAATCCAGCGATCTGATAAATCCAGGCTTAATGCCACTAAAATCCACCGCTTTTGCAGATGTATCCAGATGTAACCGACGCGGGAAGGCACAAAGTATTGAAAATGATTTTCTTTATGGCTCGTGATTCCTCCCTGTGACGTGCCAGGTGCTCCCCACTCGGGACACGTAGTGCTGCCACTGCCAGCGCGTGATGAAAACATCTGTTTTACGCCAGAATTTGCTCAGTCCTGGAATTCGAGTCTCCCTTGGACTTTAAATAGACTGAAATAAGGTTGTTTGGGGATTAGCTGGCTTTTTGTTGTTTATTTTTTCCCGGCCTTCTTTTCTTGCTGCTATAATACCTTTTGCATTAAATTGCTCACAGGTAACAGCACAGGGATGTGCTGCGATGAGCTCTGCGAGCTGGGCCGTTTTCAGGGAATCTCAGGTCACCACCATGGATGTCTGGGAATAGGAAATAAGAATCAGCCTTGTTTTCTGCGAAGCATTCAGGCCAACTTGTGTTTGTCGCTGTGCTCCTTGCAGTTGACTGCTTTGGTGTAAAAAGGCACTTGAGTGGAAAACAGCATTTTTATCAAAATAAAAAAGCACTCTTTCCAGCTGTGTGGTTGTCCAATTAATCCAGGATTGGAAAGTTAAGCTAAAAAAACCGCTAAAAAAAACAGCTACTTTTTTTTTGTCTAGCACTCTTCAGGAAAGTTACAGCTCCGGCCCAATTACTGAAAATAACAGGGGAAATAGCAAAAGGGGGTAGGAATATGAGAAGGAAGGGGGGAATTCTCATTGAGATCTGAAAGAAACTGGAGCAAATAAAGAAAGAAACTTCTGAAAAGATTTGTTGGGGGTTTGGGTGGGGTTTTTTGTTTGTTTGTTTGTTTGATTCATTGGAGCTTTTTAAGTTTGCTTGTTAAGTAGAGATGAAAAGCTATCTAAATCAATACTTCTAGACCTTTTCAAAATAGGGAGACAATTTAGTTGTACACACTCCAGACAAATATTTGGGCTTTCTCCTTCAGGTGATCTCAGCAATAAGATGCTCTTTGTTCTTCCCTTATAGTTTTGCTGCTGTGTTTTCATGGATATTGGGAGTGACAGACCAACTGGGTGCTATTTAAGCAGGGATAAATTAAGCAGTCACTGACACTTCGCGAGATGTTATTTAATTAACTCTCTTTTCCTGAACCTGTCAATGCTTCCAGTCAATCCAAACCAGAAGTTAGCAATAGTTTTGATTTTAAAAATTATGTTAAAAACATAAAAGAAATTAAAAAAAAAAAAACCAACCCTCTTTACTTTTCATGCAAGTTTTTGTTTGTTTGTTTTTTGTTCTCCTGCTTTGTGGAAAAGTTCTGCACTATTTAACAGGAATATGTAATAAGGTGTAACACAAATTGTCCCAGTGAAGCCAAATCCACACAGCTTAGGAAACAGGTAACTGAGAGGACAACTTTTGAAAAAAGTAACTGAGAGGATTACCTTTCTAAAAATATTTTAATAGCAGAGCTATTAAAGGGTTATGATTTAAGATGATTCACAAAACAAACCTGTGAGCCAAAAGGAAACTCCTTCCAAACAGCAGAAGAAATTCCCTGAAGGCACAGTCAGCCCAACTGGATAATCATCCCAGCAGGGACGAGGTGAGAGCACCACCACTGAGTTCATTTAAATTCTGGGAGAGATCTTTCATTTCATCTTTGGAGAGGGATCAGGGCAGTTTTCCAAAGCAGGAACTCACCGACAGCTTCACCCCCGAGTCACCTTTGCCAGACTCCTCCAGCTACACAGGCCTGACCTCCGCACGTTTCGCTCGCCCTGAGATGAAATCGCTCGGAACTGCCAGACAGCACCTGGTAAAGGGGCCACCTCCTCCCCCTGAAAGATGAGAAACGTGAAGGGTGAAGTGTTTTAATAAAATTCTGGCCCCTGGGGCTGTTGGTGCCCATACAGCTGGCTGGATATTTATCAGATTTATAGATGTTATCGCTACGAGAAGGAACAAAGCTTTTAATTATTTGGCATTTTTCCCTTAAATTCAGAGAAAGTAACATCTCGATGACGCACGGCAGAGAAGACCTGAATTCCACCCCGTGCCAAAACCCCCACCCTTGCTCCCTCTAAAAGCTGTAACAGATTAATAGGCAGCTGGGAAGAACAAGGACCAGCCCTGCTGCACAGAACGGGAGGGTTTGGAAAAGCTCAAATTCCTCGGAAGAAAAATGTCCCGGGAGAACACGAAACATTATTATCGTATGAATAATACACTTATTGATTAACCAGTATTTCTTCAGCTCCAAAATGCAAAACCAGCAAGATGCAGCCTGCAAACTGAAGCAGCCATGTGAGTTTTACCTCACAGTAATTTTTATGGTTGCTGCCCCTTGGAATACTTTGCCTGTTTTATATTGACACTTGTTCATGTATTTCTTTTCTTATTTACTTCCATGAGGCTTGTGCTGACGGCAGATATGATTTGTGCCGAAAATGACTGCTCATTTTGCACAATGGTTTCTGAAGTGTAATCTGTGATTCTTGCAGGATTAACTTGCTCTTCCTTCCCCCCACCTCCAAAAAAAAAAACACAACCCACCCAGCAAGACATGGTGTGTTGTACATGCAGCTGTAGTCGGAGGATTTTGCAGACAACAAGCAGACAGCTGTATTCTGTTATCGGTATGTTTTTATGTCCCTTGTCCCAGGGGATTTTCTTTGGAGTCCACAGAAATAAATGATTATCAACGCACCAAAAGATCGAGGAAATTGCTCTGATAGCAGTTCGGTGCTGTAAAACCCTGAAGTTTATGGAGGCTCAGGTGGCCCCTCAGCCCTTTTAAAGCTTTTTTTAGCAGGGCCACTGGTGCAGAACTACATTTCTGAACAGGCAGCTGAGTTGCCAAGCCCTTGTTAAAATGAATTGTTGGTTAAAGGCTCTATCAAGAAAATCCTCTTTATAACTCCTTTTGCAAAGCCAACCACCACGTAAAAGCTGCTGTCACTTCGCACATAAAAAGCAAACCCCTCCCAGGTACAGTTGTATCCTGGACTGCTGTATCAAAGCGGGGTTTTTTGGTTTTTTTTGAGTGAATCTCCAGTCTCATTCTGCAATTCGCGGTGTTTTGAAGAGAATTAGTGGCTTCAGCGGCAGCGAGTCGGTGGGTTTTATTTGATTTATTTCTGTGTGTGGTGTGCTGGGCCACTGTGTGGCTACAAAGGAAGGCACAGACCTGCCAGAAAATCACAAATTATCAAGGCTAGAAAAGTCCCGTGAGATCATTGAGTCCAACCATTAAATAAGCACTGCAAGTTCCCCACTAACCCCTGTCCCCAGGTCCCACATCCACAAGTTATCTGCGCATTTCCAGGGACGGGGATTCCACCGCTGCCCTGGGCAGCCTGCTCCGACGCTTGACCACTCTCACAGTGAAGAAATTATTCCTAATACCCAATCTAACCCTCCGCCGGTGCAGCTTGAGGCGATTTCCTCTGGTCCTATCGCTTGCTGTTTGGGAGCAGATCCCGATCCCCATCCCCACCCGGCTAAACGCTCCTGCAAGGCAGTCGCACAGTCCCCCTTGTGCCTGCTCTCTGCAGACTAAACCCGCCCAGCTCCCTCAGCCGCTCCTGGGGGCTCCCCAGGTAGGGTCGGGGAGGGTTAGGAAGGGGGTGAGGATGAGGAAGGTGGGAACAGGGATCACCCCCCGGGAGCGGCTCCCGAGCGGCGGCCGCGGCCGCGCCCTGAGGCGGGAGGCGCTCAGGGTGGAAGGTGGGCGGGGCCCTTCCGGGCCGTCCCCTCCGCCCATTGGCAGCCGGGTGGAAGGGGCGGGGCGCCGCGCTGCGGTGCACCCTGGGAGTTGTGGTCCACGGCGGCTTCTGGGGGCCGCGGTACCGCGGGGCGAGGACTACACGGGGGTGGGGGAGAGGGGAGGTCACGTGGCGCGGGGTGG
>JAWMRA010000078.1:148232912-148257299 GCA_035584735.1 Pseudotriccus pelzelni | reverse complement strand
AGGTTTCTCACAGGATCACTGAATCAGTGAGGTTGGGAAAGACCCCTGAGATGGTCAAGTCCAACCTGTGCCCCAAGCCCACCTTGGCACCCAGCCCATGGCACCGGGTGCCACATCCAGGCTTTGCCTCAACACCCCCAGGGACGGGGACTGCATCCCCTCCCTGGGCAGCCCATCCCAAGGTCTCACACCTCCCTCTGTGAAGAGACCATCTTAAATTCAGCATGATGTTCAGCAGCATCTTA
Organism: Pseudotriccus pelzelni; assembly: GCA_035584735.1. Classification (NCBI taxonomy): domain Eukaryota; kingdom Metazoa; phylum Chordata; class Aves; order Passeriformes; family Tyrannidae; genus Pseudotriccus; species Pseudotriccus pelzelni. The sequence goes on along the minus strand of JAWMRA010000078.1, from coordinate 148,257,054 downwards.
AATTCGCATCCCAGGCCTTTATTACCTCTTCATGTGTTTTCCCACATCTCGTGCTCGGATAAACCTCCCGCATTCCTTGGCTGTAAAACTGGCTCTTCCTGCGACCTTCCTCCTTCACCTGCTGCCTTCCTCCTTCCTCCATCCGTGCATTTTCTGCTTCTTGCCACGCTTTTTGAGCTCCTTGGAGCTCTTGGAGAGGCGGGTGGATGCCACCACTCCCGGTTTTGCCGGTGGTCATGTGTGGAGCCGGTGAGGAAAGGCAGGAATATTTTTAGTGTGCTCCGCACAGGGGGCCGCCCACAGCCCAGCATTAAAATAATAGCGGGGACAGTGGGGAAGGCTCTGCAGCAAAATGCTGAGATGCAAATTGCCATCCTAAGAGCAAACCTCGGGGTGATTTTTGGCAGGGCTTCCAAGGCTGTGTTTGGAATAAAGATTACAGAGAGGGATCTCGCCCGCGGGGCGCGCTCGGCTCATTTATCCTGGAGCTCAGCAGAGCTTGGGAATTCGGGGTTGGGAGCCAACAGGGTGAAACATGTGCACCTTTAAAAAGGTATTAGATTAGCATTGGCGAAACAAAATGTCACCTCACCTCTGTAGCTTAAATTTCCAGGGTTGCAGGAGCAATAAATTCAGTTGGATTTCATTTGCAAGTGGTTCCTGGGTGCTTTCCAAGGAAAAGGCGGCTCTGGTGGCTGCAGAGATGGTCTGGGAGGTTTCGAGGCATTATCTGGGAATAAATGAGCTTATGCCAGATGATTCTGTGCTGCTTTGACTTTTCCAGTTGGTGATGGACAGCTTGGCTGTTGGAAAGCTTGAAATAAGTAATCAGTAAAATATGAATTCCTTGTTTGCTGTTGTTTTATCGTCGTGGTAGTAGATGGTACAACTTCTTGTGAGCTTTGGAGTTTGTTTCTTTTTTTTAGCTCTTGGATGTTGTTACAAATTTGTACCTTTTGGAGGCTGGAGAAGGACGATTTCGAGTGGACATAAAAGTAGTTAGTAGCTAATTTTTCTTTCTTTCAATGGAGCATGGAAGAGCCAGGTGGCTGAGACTTTGTGGGAACACATTCTGACTTCACTACGAGTTTGTGTTGATCAGATCTTAATTCACTTGTATCCTTTAATTATCATTCCAACACCATAAGACTCTTAAATATCAAATTTTAAGGATGTTCTCTGCCAAAACTGCATGCTTTAAGCGCAGATCCTGTTGGCAGGAATCTGAGGAGCTGTTGACTTGCCTCCTTTGTAGCCCCATCCTTCCTTGCCTGGTTTTTCCCTCCTTAAAAGTCAAACAGCAGTTGATAAAATAACAGAGCTCATGAGTGTGTAGCCCTGTGAAGATCAGTGTGTCCCTCTTGCATCCCACCAGAGCTGAGGCAGTAAAAGAAAAACATCTTCCTAGTTTGGTTCAGGCACATCTTGGATCCTCTTTGTGTCTGTCCTTTGCTCCTCTCTGGCATTAAATGCAAGCTGCTGGTTCTTCCAGAGCCCTTCTCGTGCTGCCTTGGGCTTCGTTGGGATGCTGATTATTCCCTCTGGCATCACAAAACTGAGTTCCTGACCTTGAAATGCTCCAAGTCTCCATCCCTCCATTCTTCCCTCTTGATGTTCTCACCCATGAAGATTTGTAGGGATCCTCCTAATTTTCCTTGGTTTTTTTGGTGGTATATCTTCAGGGGCCCTCACAGCTGACTGTCAGGACAGTGTTTCTGTCTTTCCAGATATTTCCCATCCAATCTATCTTCAACATTTTCTGCACTCAGTCTCCTATTTTAAATTCTTTAACGCAGGAATTGTCTCCTGACTCTGTATTTATACAGCATTTAATGTGATGCAGATGTGATTCCAAAGTGATGCCTTTGATAATACCTTTAAAATTGTTGTTTTGGTAGTTAACAATCTTGAAAATGATGTCATTATCTATTTATATATATATGTGTGTGTATGTATGTATATGGTGTCCAGAGACAAAAGTTAAGATATTGCAGCCTGTTAACATTTAAAGAGCTCACAAATAAGAAAAATACAATTTAAATTATACATATTTTTTCTGGCCCTACCTTGTCTCCTTTGCTGGTTATGACATCAGCTGCTTTGTGTGGGGAGACTGAAATGATGAGCTCTGATCTCACCAGGTAAGAAGTATTTTTGTAAAGCTGTGCATTTAGACTAATTCTGTCTGCTGTACAGTGTGCTGAGGATTTGTGATCCTCAGCAGGCATTTGACAGATCTTAACTAGTTCTGCTCTGTCTTGTCAATCAAAATTAAACGCCCACCTCACTCCTTCCTACTTTCTCTCTCTTCCAGCCTTTTTATTTAGGTTGGTCATTAAAATTGCTCATAACCATAGAAACGAGGAAAACCCGCCCCTTACTTTCCAGCTCTTTAGTGTGATATTCCTGTACTGACATCATGTGAGTTATATCCACCAGGGCTTTAAAAAAAAAAAAACAACAGCCCAAAACCCCAAAAACCAGCAGGTGGGCAGCGCTGTCATGAATTCCTCCCCGGAAAGGAGTTGTTCCTGCGGGTGCCAACCGAGGATCGTGTCCCTCTTGCATTCCTGGGTGGAGAATGCCGAGAGGGACAGGGAGGAGAGACCCTGCTGTGAAGAAACCACCAGAGAAAGGGCTGGAGAGGGAAACAGATCTGTGGGATGGGAGTGGTGGGAGGATAAGGAGAAGGTGGGGCAGTGGGAAGTCACGGGCACGACGTAGCACGTGTTGATCGTTGTAGCGTTGGTTTTCATCCTCCCTGCTGTGTGCCCTGGAAGATGGGCATAACATGGATATTTCTGGAATGCTGGACAACCAGGTTTCTCTTCTTAGGGTCCTGAATCCTCACATGGCAGGATGGGTTGTTTCATGGCTTACCTTGTTTTGAAAAATGTAAATGATTACTGATTTTTTGCCTGTACGGGCAGTTTAAAAACACTTGACCCAAGGCTACATGAGGGGGATAGAAACTCTTCCCTTAGGGGCCATGAACAACCTGAGATTTCAGTGCTGCACTCTGTGTGCTGGAAAAATAATGCTGTTCTCATTTGGAGCAGGATTGCTCCAGGTGAGATCACTTGAGACAAATTTCCTCTTCCCCCTCCTCCCCCCTCCCTCAAGCTTTAATTGCAATGGCTCTCATGAGTGTTAGTTTTGGTTGGTTTTTGTTTTTTTTTTTACAAATGGAAGGAATAATCCATCAAATTGAAAGAGTTAACTGCAGCTCCCAGCATTGCCCTCCATAACTTGCTGAATTTTGCTCTTTTGATGAGTTCTGGGAACTTGGTGGAACTTGGGAAGCAACACAGGGGGTGAAGGAGTGACTTTGCTGTGCAGGTGGAGGATGGAGCTCTGAGCATGCTGGTCTGGTGCAGTTCTAGTGCAACTTTAAGTTCCCTTCCAACCCAGGCCACTTTGTGATTATGTGATCCTGTGATCCTCTGCTGCCTGTGCTTTGCTGGGAGCTCTGAACGTGCTGAGATGTGACACTCATCAGACAAGGAGAACATTCAGTCTTGCCCTAGAGCAGGTTGATGTGTATTTGAGCTGTGCACCAAACAGGTACCTTTGCTTTGTCGTTTTCCTGCTAGATTTCCAAAAGAAAACCAAAATGCATCCACAAAACCCAGAAAAAGACCCTCCCAAGACTGTTGGATGTCAATACATAGACTTTGTTGAGCTGCCAATGTGGAGATGTCACCCAGTAGATTGGTCCTTCATATCCTTAGATCATGGAATCCTGAAATGGTTTGGGATGGAAGGAACCTTAAAGTTCATCTCGTTCCACCCCCCTGCCATGGGCAGGAACACCTTCCACTCTCTCAGGTTGTTCCAAGCCCCGTCCAACCTGGCCTTGAACATTTCCAGGAGCGTGTTAGAGGAGGAATAGGATTTGTACAAGGAGTCCTCCCTCTCTGTGGTGATGGTGCACACTCTTTATACGTACAGTGATTACAGAGAGGGAAAGCTGCCTCCTTGAGGAATCACACCATGTCTGGACGTTTGGAAGGTCTCCAGGATGGAGATGTGGATTGCTCCTGAATTCAGTTGGATGTGGGAGTTTCATCACTCTCTCCGGATCAAAGCTTGTCTCCTCTTGGGAAGGGGAATTTTGACCCTTGGCCAGAGAAATAATGAGGAAGAAGGGACGTGTGTGATGTAGTAGGAGAAGGTGTTGCCGAGCAACATCTTAAAATTTAAAGGTCTTACTTATTTACCCCGTCTTTGAAAGCCGGCGCCGGGTGCTGTACTTTAACTTAAAGGCTCTTAGTGATTATTTTTCCCCATGTGTTGGAGCTTCTGCCCTCGGCTTTTGAGGGTGTTGAAATAGGTTGTGTTCATCAAAGAGGAGGAAAGGGTAATTGGGTGGTTTTTCTCAGGGTATGAAAGCTCAGGGCAGGAGCTCCTTCCTTTGCTGCTCTCTCCAGCCCCACCGTCATCCCAGATAATTTGACTTTCTCCACCATCCCATCACGAGGAGGGATTAGAAAGCTTTGATCATTAGTCTGGGAGGCTTAGTCTTGTGTGATGATGATGCTCCTGCTTAAAACAAGCCAAAAATATCAGCAGTTTGATTAAAACACTTTCTTTGAGGAATAATTGTCTGTAATAATACTTTTATTTCCTTACTTTATGCATTGTAAAAGTGCCTCTACCTGAGTTGCCTGAGCCATTCTTTTTCTTCTTTTCTAGTTTATTTTTTTTATTAAAGCATAATAAATTACATTAAAAGCATCTTAAATTCCCTCTGAAACATTAGTTTCCGAATTTAGACCAAAAAAAGAAAGAGTTGTGGAAATGTATGTGTGTGTGTGTGAAATGGGTTTATTATGTCATTGGAGTCTCCAGAGTTATCTGAGGTATCGGATCCTTATGGATGCTGTTCCTGAGGAGAGGAACCGGCTTCAAGTTGCACCAGGGGAGGTTTAGGTTGGGTATGAGAAAAATTTATGCGTGGAAAGGGTGGCCAAAGCATTGGAACAGGCGGTGGAATCACCACCCTTGGGAATGTTTAAAATCCCAGTGCTGGGTCCAATTGGTTGTGCCAGTTGTGTGATTCCATCTCAGCAATTCCTTTAGCTGCACAGGCTTTCTTTTTGTAGGAAATGTAGGGAAAAAAAAACCGCTGACAGATCCTTTTAACTGGCTAATGCTGAATATAAAACATGAGATCACCAAGCAGGTGGAAATGAAAATGATGTGCAATCAGGAATTGCAGGAAATTAAAATTACTTGCCGTGTTTCACTGGGCATCCCCTAATGTTTGCACCCTGAAATTAAGGGGAAGAGGTGGGGTTTTGTTTTGTTTTCTTTTTCTCTGCGTGTGTTCCATTGTCAACAGACACTGTGTAAGCCAAAAGCAAAGCTTGCCTAATGTATGTATATGTTTCTTTAACAAATTCACGGGGTGTGAAAAACCCCAAAAGGCAGTCGAATCTAAAGACTAAACCTCAGCCTTGGGAATCCCTGAGCTTCAGACTGGAGGAAACAGAGCAGATAAAAGCCCGTGTGTGCTTTTCACTTCTGATTTTCTTGTGTTTTTTGTTTTTTGTTTTTTTCCCCCTTTTTATCTGAACAGAGACAACACCGCTGAGCTGGGCCTCGGCTCCGTTGGGTGCCCAGCGCCGAACGAGCGGCTCCGCAACGCGAGGGACTAAAACTTCGGGTGAGAGATTTTTGCTGCTCTCTTTCTTGGATAACCCTTCTCATTTCAGGGCTCTTTTTAAAAACTTGGTTTTGGTGGTTTTTCTCCCTGTTCTTTTCACCTCATTGGAAGGTGATGTTGAGTGTTGGAGACCCGTCCTCTGGTGTGTAGGAGCGTCGTGGGCTCGGCGCTGGAAGACGTTTGCCTCTGGATGGCGTTTCCTTGTCTTGACAGGTTATTATGGGGTCATCTCCATCCAAATTCTCCCCCTGAGCTCTGACCTTGGCTGTTCATTGAGCTCTGGGGTGTCCCATGCTCGCAGAACCTTGACTTTGAGTTGGGCTCTCTGGCCAGAGCGTTCCCGAGTGTTCTCTGCGGGGAACAGATGGTCAGTGAAAGTCCCATTTTTCAGGGTGTAACAGGCTGTGTCTGGAAAACCCATGGAGTTCTTTAACAGCAGAAACGGTTTTCTTAAGCTGCATCTGTTCTTCTCACCTGGAATATCGTTAAGGGTCATTTGTATAGTGGCAAGAATAGTTGTTTCATGTCCTCCAGCTTAATAGGGGGAAATAAGTCGTTCCTTGGGTATTTTTTTGGTTTGGTGTCTGTTCCTCCTGCTTAGAATGTTATTCTAGAACTTGAAAACCCAGAGGGCTTTATATATTCATCTGAATCAATTGGTTAGCTTTAATTTATTGAAGAAATCTTGGAAAAAAGTCCTTAAGAATTTTTTTTTTAATTTTAAAAAAAAAAATATTTTCCTACCTGGATTTCCACAGCCTGGGGAGCCCCTGGCGTGTGTTCCAGCCCCGTTTCATAGACGGAGCTAAAGAGATTTGTAATATTCAGTAAATAATATGCATAAATGATGCCTATTAATGTTCTGAGTAATCACCAACAACAGAGTAAATATGAGGTTAATGAGATTAACGGGAAAGAGGAACATAAGCCTTGACTGCACCTCCCCGTGGCCCCAGAGCTCGTGGTGGCCCCGTTTCTGTTGACAAGCCCAGCATGGCTGTGGCTGCAGCAGTGCTTTTGCTGCTGTTCCCCATACAGGGCTTAATGAGTCCCTACTGCTGCCATTTTTCTTTAAATGCTGTATAATGTTATTAAATCCCACTCCTTGCAAGCGGATTTGAGCTGTTATTTTGAAAAATATATCTTTATTTCTGGCTTTTTTTTCCCCCCCTGTTTGTTACTGGGGCTGGGGCTCAGTGATAAGGCCTTGCCTTCGGAAGTCTTTTCCCAGACATCTGGTACCCTGTGAGGTGTCTCCTCAAGGCCACCAGAGGAACTGGCCCAACACTTTTCTGACAAACACGTTGCTGTCAGAATATTGTACTCAGAAATACACTGACATTTAACCCCTATTTCCTTATCTCGAGCTCCATCCTGACTTGATTCCAGGTGTCCTTTGCCTTTTCCCCTCCAAGTGCTCTCCAGCAAATGCTCTCTATCAAATCTTGCAGGGAGAGAAAATTCAATTTTCAAGCAAGACACGACTTTTTTTTCTACTCTAGCATGTCTCAAGCCCTGTCTCTTTTCTAGGTTAGCGTGTTTTCTGCCCTCTGCCCGTCATCCTCTGGTATCTTCTGCCAGTCTTCAATGTTTTCTCGATGTCACTACCTCAGAATTGTTTATTGGAATTTTCTCCACCCAAAACTGCATCTGCGTGGTTGACTCAAAGCCGCAGGCACCGACTCCCCTTGCTGGTCACTCGACAAACTGCAGCCTATTTTTTTTTTACCCTATTTTAAATGAAAATTCTTCACTGAGAAACCTATTTCGTTTACTCAAGATAAATGTTGTACTTATGGCTCTGGCTTTTCTTTTTATGGCTGTTCTGATTAAACCATGAACCTTCAATGTAAACAATTCAGGTGGAGTATGGGCACTGCATATTGCCCAAATGAATTATTCACCTCTTAGCTTTTGTTTTCATTTTTTGGGTATTTGATGTTCCTTTTTTGTTGTTGTTGTTTTCTTTCTTTTTTTTTAATTTATTTTATTATTGGAAGTTATTTTCCTCCTGTTTCAATTTCGTAGGGCAGTGATTTCTCTCTCCTATCATCTCTTTTGTGTTTCGGTGTGAGGTTGACTGGTTAAGGGATGAGGAGAACAAAAGTTGTGTTCTCCTCTGTCCTACCAGATGCAGGGAGTGATGAGGGGAAAACCAGGAAAAGCCAGGATACCAATTCCTCACTCCAAGTATGGTTTCACCTGCAGAATTTCGGAGTTTTTGATTACGGGTCGCTTACACCACACCAGGTTCTTCTGGTGACACCTGGGGTACCTCTGCCCCAAAGGGGACAAGGATCTTTCCACAGGAGTTATCAGGGCTCATGGAAAGAGATTTAAATTAGATTTGAAGGGGCAAAGGGATAAAAGGGATAAAATCAGGCTTGCTGGAGGTAAACCTGAGGGTGGGATGCCGGTGTAGGGGAGGGTGGAGGGGTAACCCTGCGTGTTAGAGAGTGTGTTCGTGGTCTGGAGCTTGATGGTGACAGAAGGGCTGAGTGTTTATGGATCAGAATCAAGGGAAAGGCCAACAAGGCAGATATCCTGGTGGGGTTTTGTTACAGAGCACCCAACTGGGACGAAGAGATGGACGAACTGTTCTATAAGTAGCCGGGAGAAGCCTCGTGATCGCTGGCCCTTGTTCTCATGGGGGACTTCAACTTACCAGGTGTCTGCTGGAAATGCAGCACAGCAGAGAGAAAACAGGGCAAGACGTTCCTGGATGCTGTGGAAGAGAATTCCACAGCACAGTTGGTGAGGGAGCCAGCAAGGGAAAGCACCCACTGGACCTGTTTTTGGGGAACAGGGAAGAACTTGTGGGAGATGTGATGGTCAGAGGCCGTTTTGGGCATAGAGATTGCATAATAAGAGGTTTTGGTGCTTGGACAAGTCAGGGTTGGACTTCTGGAGGGCAGACTTTGATATCCTCAGGATACTGGTTGACACAGTGCCTTGGGAGGCAGTGCTGAGGGCAAAGGAGTCCAGGAAGGCTGGATGTCCTTTAAGAAGGAAATCTTAAGGGTGCAGGAGCAGAACCCCCCTGTGTACCAAAAGACAAGCTGGCAAGCAAGAAGACCAGCCTGGTTTGACAAACAGTTTTGGGTGGAATTAAAGGACAAAAAGAGTGTCTATGACCTTTGGAAGAAGGGGAGGAAACTCAAGACATCTACAAGGGTGTCATGAGGATATGCAGGGAGAAAATAAAAAAGGCCAAAGCCCAACTAGAACTTAATTTGGCTGCTGCCATAAAAGACACTAAAAAATGTTTCTATAAATACATCAGCAGCAAAAGAAGAGTGAAGGAGAATCTTCATCCTTTATTGGCTGTGGGGAGTAACTCAGTGACAAAGGCTGAGGTACTTAATGCCTCCTTTGCCTCGGTATTTAATAGTAAGACCGAGTTGTTCTTGGGGCACCCAGCCCATGAGTCAGAAGTTGAGGATGGGGAGCCAAAGGAAGGCCCCATAATCCAAAGGGAAGTGTTCAGTGACCTGCTACATCACTGGCACACACACACACATCTCTGGGGCCAGGTGGGATCATAGAATCATACAATGGTTTGGGTTGGAAGGGACCTTTAAAGATCATGTCCTGTCATAGGGCGGGGACACATCCCATTAGTTCAGTTCGGTCAGAGCTTCATCCAACCTGACTTTGAATATTTCCAGGGATGGGGCATTTACCAGCTCTCTGGGCAACCTTGTCCGGGGATTCACCAACCTCATTGTAAAAAATGTCTTCCTTTGAAACTAGGCTATGGGATTTTGGTGGGAACAGTTCCTCCCTTGCCCTGTGAAGACATAACAAAGGGCAGTCCCAGGGAGAATAAGGCAGGTCTCCAGTTTTCCAAGTGGGATGATCTCTCTCCCTTTTTCTCAGTCATCATTCCAGTTGGTAACTGGGAGACCAGTAGAACTCAGGGTTGTCTCTCTGTGGCCGTGGCCGTGAGTCCCATTCCTGCTCAGTGTGCAGGGAAGTCATGCTGTGGCTTCCAGAAGTTGCTGAGCTGCAGGACAGCAAGACCTCCATCAGTGAATGTGTTAAGCCACAGGACGATTGCTCCCAGTTTCATTTTGATCCCTTTGGGGGTAGAAAAGAGATGGAAACGCCAAATGTGTGTTTGTGAGTGCAAGGGAGGGACTCACACACGCATATCCCGTGTGAGGGCTCGGCCTGCTGCAGCACGTTACCAAGCACTTACAATTTCACAAGAGATATTAAGACTTGAGAAATCTGTTTTGCTGCCTCGTAAGTGTGTGATTAAACCCTCCCCATTTCCTTCTCTTTCGCTGTGGGAATCTTTTAAGTCGTTGTGCTTGTTTTCTTTAGGCATCACATTGAGAAGCAAAGAGTGGCTTCGTTATTTATTTCTTTCTTTTCGGAGCTCACTCCTCTCTGCCTGTTTTATGCAAAAGCACTTTAATTGGTCTCGCAGACGGTCGAGGGGAGGACAAAGAGAAGGAAATATTTAATGCAGTGTATAATTCTTTCTGGTTTTGCCTCAAAATAAAGAGCCAATTTGCAGGGATTTATGTATCTAAACACAGTTTATGCAGAGGGTGCAGCTCTGTTTTATCTGCCCACTGCAGCAGGCTGATGCAAAGAAATCAATGGTAGGAACTGGTTCAGGGTAACTCCCAAACTCTTCTAGTCACAAACACAGTGCCAGTTTCTTGCCACCCTGTAGTTGTGGTATCTTTTTCTGTGAAATATTTGTGATTTGATTTTGTGTTTTAATTCAATTACCTTGAACATTAGAAATTAAAATGATGCAAGTCCGTTCCTTGCTGTGCTGTATTGAGGCACAATAACATCCCGCTCAACCAGGAGTCTTTCCTATGCCTTTTGCAGCTCTGGGAGGCTTTGGATGCAGGTGAGAGGGCTGTGACTTGTCTTTAATTTTCCTGGATACACACTGCTGCATTCCAGAGCTGATTCAAGCCTGGCAGTTGAACACAGATTGCCTGAATTGCAAAGCACCTCTTCAGTGTCAACACCTCCCTCCTGTCTATTTAAGGTGGAACAACTGGGGGGATTTGATGCTGTTGTTCACTTACCTTCAAGGTTTGAGGTCTGAATGTCTTTAACCTGCACATGCTGGCTTGAGGCAGGAATATTTGTGGGCTGGAATGACCTTGCTTTGGTTCCATCACAGTCAAAGGTCAAGTTAAATTGTGTGTATCGGTTCCTGTTCCGTGTTTGGGATTTGTTGTGGCTGAGATATGGAATAAGCACACGTGGCTTAGTGCACATCTCCGTGGTTTGCTCCTTCAGTACTAAAGATTTCTGGGGATATCTGGACGTGGCCTGCAAGAGGCAGCTGAGAGGCTTCTGAAAGCTCTCCCTAAAACAATGACCTGTGTCCATCATGCTGAGTTCAACCACAGAATTGCTAAGGTTGGAAAAGACCTCTAAGATCATCCAAATTAACAATTAACCAGCTCCACCATTAACTGTGTCCCTAAGGACCACATGCACATCCAGCTGAAGCCATAGTGTGATGGGAGGTGTATGGCAGGATGCCATGGGAATGATGGAGCAAGGACCAAGCTTTAACATCCCATCAGAAACCTCTTCCTTGAAAGTAGACAGAGAAAAGCCACCCAAATACTTGTCCTACTGTTGAAGGTCCCCCTGGTAACGACTGAGCTTCAGCACTGCTGTAGGATACAGGTGGTGTCAGCCGGGAGATGTGCAAGCAGAAGACAAGGGGTTGATTCCTGTCTTGGGTAACTTCAGATTTACTGGAAAGCGAAGGGAAATGAGAAGAAGATGATCAGCATCATAACAAGGCTGTTTCAGGACAGTAGGTCTGACATTCTACAGAAAGAGCTTTGGGAAGCCCTCTGGAGCTTGGAAAGACTGGAGATGTGGACAATGGGGTTGTTGTCACCTTCCTGTGCTGGAGAGTTTATCCATTCAATTGATTTAAAATTCTTGGAAGAGATTCAACTTTTTAGAAGTTGTATGAATGTCTCAAGTAAGTGAAACCCCTTGTTGAAACAGCTTTTTGATAACTGGGAGGATTTCAGCTGCATTCATTTGAAGTTAAGAGTGCATTTTCAATATCTTTTTGGGTCACTTTTTTTTTTTTTAATATTGAGCTTGAGAACAACCAGTCCCTATCAGCTTCACTCCCCCAAAAAAAGAAGGATGAGGAGAAGTGAGAAATAAGCAAGAAGACCTTTTCATTAAACCTAAATTCACTTAGAAAGGCATCTTTGGAAGCTTATTCTGTATTTTTCTTGCAAGGGTGGTGTTACAGTGCTCTACTGTATCAGAGTACTGTGTAACAGCACGTCCTCTGTCCTGAACAACTGCTCAGAGCTGTACGGTTTTGTGTTCAAGCCCATGAATATTTTAGCTTCGTGTCTCCAAGGGTAAAATGAAGGAGTAGCTGCTCTGAGGGATTAATACAGAGTGAATTAGATGTTTGTAAGAGGCATTAAAAGCCACGACCACTGTGTTGAATCGCAGCGCTGGAAATGCGAGGAGAGAGGCTGCAGTGCATCCTCGTGTTGCAGAGGGACATCCATCTGGATTGCAGGATGAAGAGGGGGCTGGATATTTGTTTAATGTGTGCTTAGATGACATGAAAAGAGGGGAAAAAAATAATCCCAACCCCTCCCCATCCCTTCTAAGCATCAACCATAAAAATAGTTGTAAGAATCCTCAGGGACGTCGCTTCTCTTTTCTCTCACAGTTTCAATAAGCACCACAGGCCAAGCGCTTGTGCCCACCACGAGGATGGTGTTCCTTGACCCTGGAAGCTGCATCCCAACATTCTGCCTCTGTCTCCCAGCCACAAGGCGGGAATAACAGATTCCCGCTGGGCAAGGAGATGTCCAAGGACTGGTGGCTCCCAGGCAGAGGATGGTCACTGACGGGGGGTACTGAGACCTGTTTTCCCACTGTCATGGTTGTTCTGGAGACCCAGCAGTGCCTGGAGCAGCCCTGCCCTTGTTCTCCTGGCTGGGCATGGAGCTGGTGGTTTGTTTTTTTTTTTGTCTCAGAAATCGCTCTCAACTCATCCAGCTTTTTTTAGCAACGTGCTTTCATCGTTTGTAATGCTAAAGGCTCTCCTGCAATGGAGGAGGGCTTGGCTGTTCTTTTTAACTGAATGTTTCATTGATCTGATTTACAGCATGAGCTGCTGGGTGAGCACGAGAGCGGAGAGGCAGCCGTGGGGTGGGGTGGGGTGGGAGGAAGCACCGTGGGCAGGTCTTGAGTTCCCTCCCTTGTCAGAGCCGATGCATCACAGAGCTGCAGCCCAAAGATGCCTTTTTGCATCATTTCAAGCCAATAGAAGTCAGGGTTCCACTCTTTTTTAAGTGGATTAATGGATTTCAGCCCTGTCCAACGTTTTGGCGTTGGTGTGCTGAGCCAGCTCCAGAGTCCAGCTAATTCCAAACAAAACCCCACCAAAAATAATTTTAAAAAATACTCAGATTTTGGGTAAGTGAGAGGTAGTCTGAACTCTATGAGGCAGCTTGGATTCAATTCATCTTGCTGCACTCCCAGCTGGAGAGGCTGAGTTCCAGCTACGGGGACATGGAGGGACCTTGGTTGGCGTGGTGGGGTGGAAGGTGGTCTCTTCTGGGCAGTGTTGTTCTCTCCTGGAGAAAGGGAGGCTGAGGGGAGACCTTATTCCTCCCTAGAACTACCTGAAAGGAGGGTGTAGCGAGGTGGGTGTCAGTCTTTTCTCCCAGCTAACAAGCGGCAGGATGAGAGGAGATGGCCTCAAGTTGCACCAGGGGAGGTTTAGGGTTAGGGTTAAGGGAAAAGTTTTTCCCTATGAGGGTTGTCAAGCATTGGAACAGGCTGCCCGGGGGAATGGTGGAGTCACCATCCCTGGCAGTGTTCAAAAACCCTGCGGATATGGCACTTGAGGACATGTTTTTGTGGTCAACATGGTGGGTTAATGGTAGGACTCGATGCTCTTGGAGGTCTTTTCCAACCGTAACAATTCCGTGATTCAGTGGCTGTGATGTGGAATGCAAAGCCTTCATGGAGCGCAACCCAGAGCCAGGAGCACCTGAACCCTTCATGACAGGTTTGAGTGTTCAGCTCTGGCCTAACCAAGTGCATAAATGAAGCTGGAAAGCCCGAGGAGTGGGTTATTTTTCTACTTGACCAACTGGAAAATTAAATACAAATACAGTGTTTGGGGCACAGGTTTGAAAGTGAGAGCAGATGAGCACCCATTAGGTTGTTTTCAGAAATGTATTTATTTATTTATTTATATTTTTTGGATAGTTTGAAATCCTTCACTTCATTTAAGGAAGTGTGTTGGTGTCTTTCTGCCCCTTCCACTGCAGTAGGTTAGTTGAGTTAATCACATCAGAGACAAGAGTACAGTTCACTGATTTTCTCCTCCACCCAACCATCAGTGTGCATGTTCATGAAGCACGTAAGGACTTAATATCTCAATGTCCTCAAGGAAAACACAGGCAAATTCACTGATTATCTTTTTTTTTTTTTTTTCTGTATCATCCAGTCAATCAGTTAATATGTGTCCAGGTCCAGATTATCCATGTAAGAAGAAGAAATAGTAATGTCAAGGAAACCAGTGGTGAAAAGCAGCTCTTCTTTGAGGTCAGGGTGGGATACCTGTGTTTTAGAGATCCTCAGTTGTTTTTGGGGCAAGTGTGTCTATGTGGATAGTCCAAATTTTAGAAAGGAAAGTAGGGTGAGATTCATCCCCGTTAGATTGAGCTTCTTCAGATTTTCACAGAATCACAGAATATTTAGGCTTAGAAGGGACCTCTGGAGATCATCCAGTCCAACCTCCATGACAAGGCAGAGTCACATGGAGCAGGTGACATATGAGTGCATCCAGGTGGATTTGCAATGTCTCCATAAAGAGAAACTTTACTCCTTGCCTGGGGAGCTGTTCAGTGCTCTGCCGCCCTCCATGGAAAGAAGTTCTTCCTCATGTTGAGTTGGAACTTCTTGTGTTTTAGTTTATGTCCACTGCTCCTTGTCCTGTCACTGGACACCGCTGAAAAGAGTCTGGCACCATCCTTTTGATACCCATTTTTGAGATATTTATATGTATGGATGAGATCCTCTCTCAGTCTTCCCCTTTCCAGACTAACCAGGCCCAACTTCTTCAGTCTCTCCTCACAAGAGATGGTGTTTTCCCCTTAGAACTCCCATTGGAGTTTGGGCCACGGAGGACCCACTGAAGTCAGTGGCAGTGCTGTGTGTCAGTTGTCTGCTGGTGACATAAAATCACAGAATCACAGAATGGTTTGGGTCGGAAGGGACCTTAAAAACCATCTCCTGTCACAACACCCTGCCATGGGCAGGGCACCTTCCGCTGGACCAGGTTCCATGCAGGGCAGATCTCCCATCATGTTCTTCCAACAAAACCACAGAAAGAGTTTCTCCTTTACTCGGGAAGCTGTGTTTTCATCAGCTGGTGGTGTTCAGGAGGGAAGAAGTGAACCCTTTACATTGCTTATCTCCCGTACCTCAGTGCTTATCTCCTGCAGTGTTCCCGAAAAGGCTGAGAGCTGAAGCGCAGCCGGCTCAGGGCAGCAATCCTTTGCACTTTGCTGGAGGGAGATCCTGGCTCCCAGGACTTCTGCACTAGCAGGAATGAGCCATCTGGGAGGCAGGAGATGACTCCAAACTGTTCTTTTCTGTTAGTGTGTATGACTTTGCCAGGGAGGAGGTTCCCATCATGCTGGGTGCTACTACTGATGGCACCGGTGCAAAGCCTGTGTGCTCCATCGAAAGCTGTGCTGGGCCTCTGAGGATGAGCGTGCTCCTGTCGGGGGCGAGGAAGGCTCTTGCATTCCCAAACTTGCTCTCTGCTCGCTCGTTCCCCTGAATGCCCAAATCAGCTCATTTTTCCGTTGTTTGTAAACTTTTCTGTTGTCATCCATTGCCCTCAACTTATCAATGGCCCTTCCTGCAGCCTGAATGCAGTCCTTGGTAGTGTGAGCCATATGAACTGTCTGAAATGATACCTCTCATCCTCCATCCATCTCAGTTTAGTTTTGTGGGAGGATTGTGCATTATCACTTGGAGTTTGCTTCCAGAATTGAGAATGGTGATAAATAAATGCCTCTGGAGGACGTGGATTGCTTTAACCAGCTCAAGATATGAAAAAGAAACAAGAATGCGTTTTTAATTTTTTTTTTTTTTTTTGGTTCCTCGATGCCTTGTATAGAGCTCAGTGTCTTCTTTAAGCTGTATTTTCTAGGGTTGTGGGCAAAAATGCTCCCGTCAGCTGATTTTCCTGCCTCACATTTGGAAATGCCAATTAGGGTCATTGCAGTAAAGGCAGCTGTGCCTTGGTTTGAAGCTGCACTATTGCAAACTCTGCCTTTGCATTGCTTCCTCTGCACCTGGAATTGTTTCCCTCTCCATGAGATGGCTTCTGATTGGAAACCTACAGGTGTGTTGCTGTGTTTTACTTAGTAATCTCTGGCACTCCCTTAATTTTTGGGCTGCACTTCAGTGGAAGGGCTGTTGAGATCCAGCTGTGTTGGCATCCACCAGTTCTGCTCTGACTTGACTGCAAACAAGACCCTGTGTTGGATGGTGAAAGTCTTTAAAATAGGAAAGCAAATTCATGCAGTGAATGATACAGATCTAGTTTTTGGAGTAAAGTGACAAAAAATCAGGTCATGCTTTTAACTGAAGTGTCACCTTTCTATTTGTCCCTTGTTCTACTTAATTATGGTCCCAATTTCTTGAACAACGGGAGAGCAACGTGGGTGCATTTGTTGGACACAACAGGTTTATGCTGGAATTAAACTGTGTCATTTGTTCGGGCACTGGATATTTGGGGAGCAAGAACACAGTCCTCAGGCCTCTGCTTGTGGGGCATCTGCTTCTTACAAGGGGATTTTGGGATGCAAAACACGGATATTCTGGTGCTTGTCAGACCAGGTCCATGTGAGAGACCCAACTGCTGAATCATGGAGTTGCAGAGTGGTTTGGATTGGAAAGGACCTTAAAGATCATCCTATTCCAACCCCCTGCCATGAGCAGGGACACCTTCCACTAGAGCAGGTTGCTCAGAGCTCCATCCAACCGGGCCTTGAACACTTCCAGGGATGGGAAGTCCACAACCTCTCTGGGCAACCTGTGCCAGTTCCTCCCCACCCTTATTACAAAGAATTGTTTCCAAATATCTGATCTGAACCCACCTTTCCTCAGTTTAAGGTAGTTCTCCCTTGTCCTGTCACTCCATGCCCTTGTCCAAAGTCCCTCTCCAGCTTTCTTGGAGCCCCTTTAGGCCCTGGAAGGGGCTCTCAGGTCTCTCTGGAGCCTTCTCTTCTCCAGGCTGAACAGCCCCAGCTCTCTCAGCCCGTCTCCATAGGAAAATTGTTCCTATCCTTACTATCTCACTCAGCTTTCAGGCTGATAATTATGGTTTAGGAATTTAACTTTTCTTTTTTCTCCAATTAGGCGGAGCTGCCCAACAGTTTGAAGTTACAGGAGCAGCTGAAAGGGCAGGAGAATGGGACTGGTAGAAGTCAACATAGATCACTGGTGGTTCTTGTATCTCTGTAATTCTTTGTGATGATCATCACCACGTTGCTGAGAAAGGCTGACAAAGTGGCATCTGTCACTCCACGACCATGGGGCCATTATGTTTGAAAATACAGGAAAAGAATAGGCTAAGTGTCTGGAAGCAGTACCACGGGAACAAGTAGCAGAGACTCTTTTATCTGCTCAGGAAGATCTCCCGGCGAGGAATGTCAAAGAAATGCGTCTCCTGTGACTTCTGCATCCCTTGTGACACAGCATCTCTCTTGACTTTTGGTAGCCTATTTGTGGAAGTCTCCAGGGAACATATTCTCCTACATGTTCTCCCATCTGTCTCTTTCCCAAACTCACTGGCCTTGGTGTGTGCTCAAGAATAGACTTGCTTTCTGCGTTATGTTGAGAAGGCAGTTAAGAATTTATTTTTTGACCTCCCTGTGTTTAGATGATGATATTTTTAGGGTCTTATGCGATGGCTGTTCCCCAGTCGATTTGTAGTTTGGACTCTCTTTTCCCATTTAAACGCCAAAGTGAGAACTTGATCCCAAAGATATTTTGGGACGTTCCGCCACCTGGACCAGGTTGTGGAAAGAGCCCTTTTTGTGGCACTTCATCACTGTGTTGCATTGTTTATAAAGGTCTTTTTCGGGAATGGCTGAACTGGGGATGTAGCATTTACCAGTTCACCCGTTGCTGTAAATGTGCAGTCGCCTGGCTGTGCAGCCCCTGAATAAACGTGCAAAAAGGGAGCCCATAATACCACCCTACCCCCAAAAAAGTGTGAAATGGGAAGGAAGGGATTGTTTCTCCATGTAAACTTCTAAAAATTATTTTCTTTTAATTGCTTGCCAGTGCTTAGATGTGCTTTCTCTTCTGTTTGCCACTTACCCCATCTTAGGCTTTTGCAGGCAGATAACTGGGGACGGTCTTGCCTTTTCTAAACAAGGGATAATACAGGCAAGCCCATCTCAAATGATCTTAAGATTGTAAGATATGGGCAAAGCTCCCTATAAAATGACATCTGTTCAGGATATGGTGCATCCCTTGACTGCAGCATAATTAGACCCCGCTCAGCTGTGTAACTCCTGACATGGATTGGCATCTGCTTCTCTGAAGGCTTAATGGTGCCTTTAATTATAAGTAGTCTAGGAATTGCCTGGAGAGGCCCAGGGTTCATTTAGCTCAAGCATCTCTCTTTTGGATGGTGACCAGTAATAAGAGGCTCAAAAGAGGAGAAGGCAGGGTCCTGCTATGCAGATGTGACGGGGATCTCCCCCTTGGGTTTCTCCTGATGGTTAATCATTAAGTCTGGCTTCAGCATTTCATGTCACAGCTTAGTTGTGACAGCTTTGGCTGGTCTTGTTATGAATTTCCCTGTGCCTTTGGATGTTGGAGTTCTTGGCCTCCGAAACCTGTGCTACAGGTAAATACCTCAAAAAAGTTCAATCATCTCTTGAGTATTTCCTGACTTTTTTTTTGGTTTTTTTTGTTTTTTTGAGGGAGATTTCCTGGTTTTTCCTGTATGTGGTAGGAAGCAGAGAGATGCTACATGTCTCCTCTAAACTGTTCCTTATTGAGTCTGTTTCTGCTGTGTTTGGTGCCCATTTCCTTTCCAAATCAAACTCATTCCTTCAGTGTGTCTCCTTTCTTCTCCCCTGTCTCCACTGGGGCAAGGAGAGTTTTTGCTGCTCATCTCTCACCTCTTTGTGAGCTCCTTCTCTGTTAAAAAGAGTAAGATCTAAATGCCACTGCACCACCAATTTTACCTGATAATTTTCATAAAAATTTAGAATAGTTTGGGTTGGAAGGAACCTAAAGATCATCCTGGTTCAACCTCCCTGATAAGGGCAGGGACACCTTCCACTAGCCCAGGTTGCTGTCCAACCTGGCCTTGAAGACTTCCAGGGATGGGGCAGCCACAGCTTCTCTGGGCAACCTGTGCCAGGGCCTCCCCACCCTCTGAGTGGTAAATTTTACATTATAGAATCTATAATAATTATATTCTACCTTACAATAATCTTGGTATTATTCTGTCTTCTTTGCTATGCATCCCACTGCTTACCTGAAAGTATTAGCCTGGGGCAGAGTTTCTTTCTGAGGTGGCAGTGGTGTCACCCCAGTAGATAATTGAGATAAATTTCCTGAATCATTTACACAAGCGAAAAAAAATCAACTTTCATCCTCAAGAAGGCAGTGGCTTGGCATTTTGGGGACTGTGGGCTTGTTGTCCCCATCTTTGCCCATCAGTTGATGTCCCCCATGATCACAGAATCACAGAATGGTTTGGATTGGAAGGGACCTTCAAAACCATCTCATTCCAACTCACCTTGCCATGGGCAGGGTCACCTTCCTCTAGATCAGGTTGCTCCTCCTGGATGGGTTCTGTTCATTTCCATGGTGATGACACCAGTCCCAGAGGGCTTGAAGAAGTTGCAGGGGACCTGTGACCCCTTCCATGGTCAGTGGAGCTCCTTTGGGGAGGCTCCAGTCCCCCTCCCTTGGCTGTAGAGAAGCCAAACTGGATTCCAAGAAAAAACACTTCGATTACATGGATGAGTTGGCTTTGGAATGGCTTTTTCTCCCTTCCCTGTTCTCTAACACATTCAGGGAATTTAAATTGGATTCATGTTGGCGTGTCCCCACTTTCAGATGTGCTTACTCAGCACTCTGGCTGCTGTTCATACCTCTGCAAGCCTCTCCTTGCACATCCCAGTCCTTGAGATGATGGCAAAGTATTTAATGATCTGTGTTCCAGTTTTGCTGCCTGCACTTGGTGACATTTGGGATTCTGCTCGTGTTTGCTTCCTCCTAAACTGAAGAAGGGGATGAAGAAAGGATGGTTGAGATTCCCAGTCAAAGCTCAGCTGCCATGAGTGTGGGTCCTTCTGAGCTTGAGTTTCACTCATGGGGCTGTTTGGACCTTTTCACCTCTGCTGTTTGTGATGGGTTTTTTCCACATTAGAGAAAACCAAGCTGAAAATTGTCTGCCATTGGTAGCTCTAAAATTGAGCCAAAGTCATGACTTGGAGCCGATTACCATCGTTTTAAACCCAGAAAGCCTCCGCTTGGATCAATAATTCCCGCCCCAGATCCTGCCTAGGAGATGCAACACCAACCACCAAGGTCACCTTCCCACTTTGGAACAGACACAGTGACTTGGAGGACCCTCCTGGTTTCTTTGCTGCCTTTCACTTTGATCTGGGAGCATTTTATTTCCCCCCTCCCAGCCTCCTGAGAGGGAATAATTTACAGGACTTTGTGGCATGGTGCCATTTTGTTCCGGTGTAATCACACTTGAAATATTCAATAGAACCTCGTTCTCGAGTTAATGGGGGAGTTTGTTGTTGGATTGTGTCCCATGTGATTTTTCTTTGTGTGTGTGCAAAGTTTTCTTGCTGCAATGAGATAAACAAAGAGTTATATCTCCATTCATAATAGCTGGAATCAGAAGTGAAGAGCTTCAATTAAAATAGTTCTAGATTTTTATTTTCCTCACATAAAACTGTTTTATTATCTTACATCCTTCCATTTCCCTCCCCTTCTCCCCCCCTTTCCGCAATCCTAAAATCAGGATACAAATTGTTTCCCTTTGCCCACACTCTGGATAAAACATCTCTTTCCAAAAATAGCAGGATGCTGTTACATTTCATTTGTTGTAGGAAGAGAAACAGCGAGCTGGAGGTGAACAGCAGAGCGAAAGTTCTTTGGGAAGACAGGAATTGCTTCTTTTTTCTTGTTTTTTTGGTTCTTGTTGTCAGACCTCCACCAATTGTGACCTGGTGATGCTGCAGCTGGTGGAGGAACGACAGAGAAAGGGTGAGAAGAGCATGGGCAGAGTGTTTCCGTATTTTGGGAGCTCCAGGGTTCATCTTTGATAGCAGGGCTAAAAGAAATGGAGGCAGTTCAGAGAACCATTTCAGGTGATTTTCAGTATCAGCCTGGGAAAATATAAATGTCCTTCCATCCAGCCTAAGGGGAATAAAAGCAATTCAAGGATAGCTTGAATATCCCTTTTTCTCAGAGATTTCCAGCAGATTGCAGGATCCCAGAATGGTTTGGCTTGGAAGGGACCTTAAGTCCTTAAATTCCAACCTCTGCCACAGACAGGGACATTTTCAACTAGACCAGGTCCAACCTGTTCTATTTTAAAACCTGATGATATTCTTGTTTTTTTGAAGATGAGTGGACAGTTCCTGCTGCCCTGTTACTCTTAAACTGGCAGAGTTTTCTTCTTCAATGTGTTGTTCCTTGTCCTAATTTCTAGGGAAGGAAGTATTCCTGATAGTCAAAGAAGGACACTGGAGCAGATAAAGTGTTACTGTATGATAATTCCTGCGCTCCAGAGTTCCAGGGAACCTTTGATCAGTCCTCTGCATGATTATCTTAATATCACCAAGGCTGATAATGTAAATGGAGATTTCAAGCTTGACCTGATTCATAAATAGGATAAGTTAAAATGATGAACGTGATTGAGTTATTTGCTGCAGCTGCTTCCAGGGCTGGATTGATTTGAATTTCTGCTGACAGGGCATTGAGACACTGGGAAGGACATCCCTGAGTTTATTAACAGAGTTTGGGGAAGGAGGAGGAGTGTTACAGATGTGAAGGGTGGGCTGGCTGGGCTCTGAAGCCTTGGGCTGATGGGAAGGTCTTCTGCAATGATTTAGTCTGGTTTTAGCAAAACAGTTAAATTAATATAATAACTTGGATTGAATGGTGTGTTCCTGGTACTGCCACTGTATCTGGTGCATCTCAGTGTCTTGTTTCTTGCCTTGCCTCGTTCTGTGGGCTCTGGATTGTTTTTGGCTTGGAGTTTGGGCACTTAAACAAATACTGACTTGCTGATAAAGAGCTTCATTTGGGTTGTCTGTATGTTCTGGCAAAACTTCTGTTGGCAAAAGATTCCCTGGTCCATGTCAGGATTTTGTCTCAGACACCGACACTGTGAAATGCTCATCAGTGGAGTGCAGGGCCCAAGCTGGATCCTGCTTTGGAAATATCTCTCCTGCAGCATCTCAGTTGCTTATCTGAACATCAGACTCAAAGCACTTTTTCTTCTTTTGTCCCAACATTTCACCCGTGTGTAACTTCCATCACAGTTCAAATTGGGCCTGAAAACTTTGACCTCACAGAAATTCATGTCTGTGACCCTGTCTGGAGGATTCCCTGCCCCCCTGGCTCTTGATGTTGATGAAGAAGAAGCATCTCAGCAGAGCAGCACTTGCCAGTGAAGTCTTGAGGTAAGACATTGTTGAGGATCTCGGCCTTCTCCATGTCCTGTTTCCTTCTGGAGAAGGCTTACACTTTTCTTAGTCTTCCTTTCATCACAAGCTTTTCTTGTTGTCCTCCATGTCCCTGATGTCCCTGGCCAGGGTTTTATCTTTTCTCACCTGATCCATCCCTCTGTACTTGTCCCAGGCTCCTCCCTGGGCTTCCTTTTGCTGTTTGTTGGGGAGAACAAGGTTCCAGCACTGCCCCTCTATAACACAGTTTTGTGTCTTGACATTCACCTCATCCAGGCCCGTGTCCACGGAATTGTCGTGTGTGTTTGCTCTGCAGATCTTCATCCCAATCCGTACATCTCACCCCCCGACTCTCCTCTACTTAAACCTGCAAAGATTTAAGGCACTTAATGGCTGGAAGCTTTGGCAACATGAATTAAAAGCCCTCTATAAATCAGGATTTTTTGGGTTTCGGTGTGCTGTGTAAAGGTAAAAAGGCATCTCCTCCTGCTGCTGCTGCCTGTCTCTGTCCTTGTGGTAAATCCTCCTTCTTGTGGTGTTTCCTCTGTAAATCCTGCAGGCTGTAACAGTCTCCTAAATCTTGCAGTGTGCTAAAGAAAATATCTCCTGTGTTTGCTTGTTTGTTAGTTTGAAGAGAGTCATTTGTATTTGACCAGCTTTCCAAAGCTCTCTGGGTGTATATCTAGAAATATAGAGATATATTTCATTCTTAGCACAACTCCTTATATATATATATTATTTTTTTTTTAATTCTAAAGAGCTGGGTAAACTTCCTCCACCTGTAGTGAAGTGATGCTTCATTTTTATCACACATCTAAAGGCAGTCACTGTTCTCATTCCTGCACTTCATCTGTACAGCACCTGAGATCTGATTGTCTGTAACTTCTCCCACATCCCAGCCAAGCTGGTGTTGGCAAATGCAGCAACCCCAGCTCAGCTGATATGCATGGATTTGAAAAACTGATCTTTTCCTGGTGCTTTAGCTTCGGGAAGGGGGTTTTAGTGCACCACATTTCTATGGGCATCTGAATTACAGCCCCATTTTTAATTTCTTTGGGTTTTTCTTTAATGTGCGATTTTTTTTTCTTTTTTTTTTTTCCCCCCCAGCACTCCTGCTTTTTATGGGCCTTTTAAAAAACCAAAATAGTGCATTTTTTTCCTACTCAAAAATCAGTGTCTGGTGCTGGGAAGGCCTTTTACAAATGCAGTGCAGCTCTGCTGCTGGGAACAGCCTCCCATAGCAACCTCCAGCTTGCAAACCAAAATCACATCACCCCATATGACACCTTTGTTATTAGATTGGCATGTGAACCCTTTGGAAGGGGTCTAGGTAGAAGTGGAAATGTTCCTCTGGATTCTGTCTTTAGGTGTTTTGGTTTTTTATTTATTTTGTATTTTCTGGGAGCTTTTTATCACTTTCAGTTTTGCTTTTGTTCCTTTCTTTCCCCCTTTTGAAATGATTCTCTTTAAAAAAAAAAGTGTTAGAAAAGGGAGAGACACCATGCTAGGGAAGGCAGGAGATCTCACATGATCATGGCCAACACTCCAGCAACTTCACAGAATAACAGGATCACGGAATGGGTTGGAAAGGACCTTCAAGATCATCCAGTCCCAACCCCCTGCCATGGGCAGGGACACCTCTCACTATCCCAGGTTGCTTCAAGCCCCATCCAACCTGGCCTTGGACACTTCCAGGGATGGGGCAGCCACAGCTTCTCTGGGCAAC
>JAWMRA010000078.1:148198934-148229519 GCA_035584735.1 Pseudotriccus pelzelni | reverse complement strand
CCAGGGATGGGGCAGCCACAGCTTCTCTGGGCAACCTGTGCCAGGGCCTCATCACCCTCACAGGGAAGAATTTCTTCCTAATACCTAATCCAAATCTCTCCTCCTTTAGTTTAAAGCCATTCCCCCTTGTCCTGTCCCTCCAGCCCCTTGTGCAAAGACCCTCTCCAGCTCTCTTGGAGCCCCTTTAGGCACTGGAAGGGGCTCTAAGGTCTCCCCAAAGCCTTTTTTTCTCTGGGCTGAACACCCCCAACTCTCTCATCCTGTCTTCATAGCAGAGGTGCTCCAGAAGATTTGATTAATAAATGTTTATTTTTTTAGGTTTGTTTTGTTTGTTTTGTTTGTTGTTTGTTGTTGTGTTTGTTTTTTTTTTAATTGCAGTCTGCAATAACAGAAATGTTTTATTTAGGTCTTTTAATAGAAAAAAAAAAGCCTGGAATTAGGGATGATTGATTTTTCCGTGGAAGATGGCAAATTGTACAGAAATATCTACTTCCTGCCAATTTCAAGCTACTTCTCCTTTGCAAAGAGCAGTCGTGATGGGAAACATTTCAAGGTACCTCCAGACACTTTGTCAGCTTCTCAGTTCAAATCTGAGACTTGAGCAACAGAAATAAATACCTTCAGCATCTTGAAGCCTCATGCCAAGAGCTTTCTTCTTTTCTCTCTCCTCTCTCCTTTCTACCTCAGTGTTGAGAGTTTCAGATAACACACACCAAAAAAATCATAGAATCATGGAATGCTTTGGGTTGGAAGGAACCTTAAAAATCAGCTCATTCCAACTCCCTTCCATGGGTAGGAACACCTTCCACTAGACCAAGTTGCTCAGAGCCCTGTCCAGTGTGGCCTCGAACAATTCCAGAAATGGGGAATCCAAAGCCTCTCTCAGCACCTGTTCCATTCCCCAACCATCCTTATAGTAAAGAATTTTTTTCCTAAAATCCCACCTAAACCTCCCCTCCTTCATTTACTCCTTCCCTGCTTCATTTACATCTCTAAATGGAATAATGTGCCCAGACAACTTTCTTGGAGTTTGGGGTTTTTCCAGTCTTAAAGATTAGATTTATTTTTTCAATTAAGTGCTTTGTTTTCCTGCTAACAAAAATAGGATTAACTGATTTATCCATCTTTATTATTATTATTATTTCATTTTTTTCATGTAGCAGGGCTCGATGCCTTTTGGAAAAGTGCTGTTCCTCTTTGCACAGTCCCATGCTGATCACAAAACCACCTGGAGATGACAACATGCTTTTTTGCCCAGCCTGCCTGTTGAGCTGGTGTCCTTTTTTCCTGCTCAACAACTGGGATGCAGCTGATCTGTATAAAAAAGGTCTGGGCTTTCTGTCCTGCCTAATTGTGTTAAGTTGCGTTTGCATCCTAAAGAGAGCGACTGGCAGAGGATGTTGAAGCCTTACATGCATTTTTAAATTCATAAATGCCATCAGTGGAGTCTGGAGCATCAGATAACTGACTCCAAAGGCCTTGCTGAAAGGCTCTGATGCCTTTTTGCCCTCGTGAGTTGTCTTCCCCTGCACAGGGTCTCCAGGTCCTACACAGGCTGCTGCCAGCTCCATGAGGGATAAGGAGGAACCATAACTGTGCAAACAGCTCTGGGGGCTGTGATATCTCTGCACCATCAAGTGAATGGGGCAGGTTTTCGGGGGATCGCCTTCTGACATTGTTCCTGTGGCAGGAGTTTTGTTACAGTGCGAGAAGGTGTTTTTGTATCTCTCTTCCTCCATCAGAGGATCCATCTTCCCCTGGTGCCTCTGGGAATGTGCCTTAGCAATCCCCACTCCACCCCCTCAGTGTTTTAATATTTGGGAACCTCAATAAAAGTGCAACAGAAGTGGAGGCAAGGAAAACATAGTCCAGTGTGTTCCAAAAATTTCAAGCTCGTGAAGGAGACAGGTCAGCCCAGTGTGTGAGGTACTGTGGGCATCACTAAGGGTTGTTGCTTTCACTTTGTTCCTGGGCATAGTTTTTATTCCTTGATCATCCCACCCTGATCCCACACAGCCTCTTCTATGCAGCAAGTTGCAGATTTCTCCTCCCATGACCTCCTCTGCACATGGGATGAGGACACTCATGTTTGGTTTGGTGGCTCCTTGAAGGAAATCCTCTTTCAGTTCGTCACAGCCGGGACAGTCCCGCAATTCTGGCTTCTGGCTCTTGGTTCTGCAGCTTCTTGCCTTGGCTGTGTTTTCCCAGAGCTGTGCCAGTGGTGGTTGGTGTGATATCAGTGGGTTGGGACAGAAGATGGTGTCTCACCCAACTACTTGGGTGCATGTGGGGAGAAGATGATTCTCCTCTGAGTCCTGCAATTCCTGTTTCCTTCTATAGGAAATCTGGTAAAATCGAGGGACAGAGAGGGAAGAAAATGAAAAGTGTCTCCATATTTCTAGAGAAGGAACAACAGCTCCTGTGTGGTGGCTGTTTTGGCAGCAGTTTGCATCTTAATTTGAACCCCAAAACAGCCCTGAAGTGCAGGCAGCTGTGTTTGCTGTCCCAGAAGGTGTCTGAGAGGGTGTCAGTTTTCTTTCTGTGCTCCTGGTAGTGTGATGAGCCAGGAAGGAACTGTCACTCCTGTCCATGGTGGGGGTAATTTAAAAAAACTACCAGTTGGGGTTTGCAGCAAGACCTTGGGAATGACGTGGCTTGTTGTGTTGGTGCCTATTCCTCTACTCCTCTCCCACCCATTTGTGTTGGGGGGGGGTGAATGTCACCCCTGTGCATGGAGGGAACCGCTCTAGGAGCAGCCTTGTGGCTGATCTGCTGGAGCAGGGGCGGTGGTGGGGCTGGAACCCTGCCCTGAAGTCTGGTGGCAGCTGGAAGTGCAGCTTCCCATCAGCTCCTTCAGCCATCGGAGTCTCTTGACACGAGGCGGGGAAGTTTCCGCCCGGGGAGTTTCGGGGCGTGAGGCGAGGGCGGGTGCGTGTTTTCATTTCAGCTCTGCCTGACGGAAGGTGCTCGCCAGCCCATCAGATTCATTTCAAAACCCCTCAGCATCATGCTTGTTTTGCTGGGATAACGCAGTGAGTTCACTGGGGAATAAGCAGGAATTTGGGGAACAGTAAAACCAACCACGCAGACAGAAGTTAGTCTGTGCAGCCTGTCCTTAACCTGCGTGTTCCTTGACCCCTGTTCCCCTCCCCACCCCAGGAAAGAGGTTCTGACCCTGAAGGATCTTTGCATCCTTTTGGATCGTGGTTACTGGATTGGAAAGACTCCGGTTGTCCAGCTCTAGCCCAGCCATCTTCCACTGGTCCCATCTGCTCATTCATCCTCCAGGAGAAACGGAGCCGTTGTCCTGCCAGCAGGAACTGTCGGAAGCTATTTTCGTGTCTTGGTGCCTGGGCATGACATAGGGGAAGGCGTGGAGAATTCCCGGGAAGGCAGCTGAGTAATGGAAGGTGATGGGTCCAGATGGAGCAGAGACATCTTCACAAAAAGGCTGCTCTTCCTCCTCTTCTGTTCCTTTGCAGCTGAGCTTTGACAGCGTTAAAACTTTGCTTGGTCCCTGCAGTGCTCGTAGGATCGGGCTCAAGGATCCAAGGTGGCTCAGCAGCGAGGATGTGAATGCCTGGATTGATCTCTCCATATCAAAAATATTATTATAACAGAGATGTACCGGGGAGGGTTTTTGTTGATTTGTCTTGATTTTCCACCCCAGAGGCTCCTTAGGTTTTGGGGACATAATGCACAATGTGGTCGTGGTGCAGCTTGGGGACAGTCCTGGAGAACCCACCAAGCAAATCCCTGTAGAACAGCTGTCTTGGACATTGTGCAAGCGAGATACAATCTCTGCCTCCCCCTCGTGAATTGTGTTGTTGCTATTTTTATTCTTTTTTTTTAATAAATATTGCGTTTGTGTGCCTGGATGACATTTTCCATTCAGAAAGGGAGGGGAGGAATGAACGTGTCACCCACACCCAAGGTGCTGGGCACATAACTCAGGGGAATTACTCATAAACCTGCAAACCTCGTTATCCAGCTATGAAGGATTTCTGCCACCAATTTCCTCAGTCCGGCCACAATCCTGAAATTAATCTCACCTAAAGAGTCAGGAGCATTTCCTCTCTCAGTGCAGGCAGAAATCGTTTCATTTCGTGGCTGAACCCTTCAGACAGAGAAGAAAAAGGGGAAAAACGTAGGGGTTGAATCCCTTGTGACTTTGTTGGCCTCGTTTGAGCTGCTCTTCCTCCTGCCTTTTAAAGCTTCGATGGGAGGTTCTCCCAGCCTCTCTGCCCGTCTTGGAAAAGCTTAACATGTTTCCATCTGTCATCTCCAGCACCAAAATACCTTCTCCCAGTCCTTGGCCATCCCCATGAGCGGCCGACCCTGCCCTTAGGCACGCTCATCCCGGATGCTCGTCACCACGTTTGCTTCCCAGATGGATCTCCCCTCTCCAAGCCTGCTTTTTGGCTCTGCTGGGGAAAACGCAGCTGCCCTGGGGTTTGTTTTGCACATGCCAGTGTAGGTGGAGCAGATTGGAGAAGACCCAAAGCACCTGGGTGAGTGCTGAGCTGGGGAGGGTGAGGTGGTTTCCCTGTTGTAAACATCTCAGGGGGAGGGGAGAGGTATCACCCCTTTTGGGTAGCAGATGGGATCTGGAATTACTGGTGTTTGGATCTTGCTGCTTGGGAAGGCTCTCTTCAGGCTCCCTGAAGATCACGTTGCTCTGTTTCTTTCTGCTGATGGAGAGTCACCCGGGTTTTAGCTCCTCTTAGCAATATCCTGCAGTAAACACAGATAGTGAGCGTGGGGTGGTTGAAACCCAGACCTAAATGCACCTCTTACATGCTCTTCATCATACTCTTACTAAATTTGTTTTTCTGGAGAAGTAGAGACTGGCAGCTGCGGTCACAAATTCCCAGCCCTCAGCCCCTGCTGCTTGTTTTTCTTCCTGAAAAAATGAGGTGAAGGAAAGGGGACTTTGGGATGCCAAGCAGAGGAAACATCCTTACAACAAAGAGCAATGATGGTGTGGCTCAACAAGAAGCTGGGACTAGGATGTCCTAGACAATACAAGGGAACTGGCAGGCTGAACAGAGAGTCATAAAATCATGGAATCATAGGATGCTGAGGGTTTGGAATGGACCTTAAAAATCATCTGGTCCCAACGTCGCCTTGTCCTGCCCATGTCGGTCACTTTTCCCAAGTAGCAAGTGACAGGACAAGAGGAAACGGCCTCAAGTTGCAGCAGGGAGGTTTCAATTGGATGTTAGGAAAAATTTCTTGATGGAAAGGGTTGTCAATAGTTGGAACAGGCTGCCCAGGGCAGTGCTGAGTCACCATTCCTGGGGGATATTTAAAAGACCTGTGGACGTGTCACTTGGGGGCATGGGTTAGTGGTGGCCTTGGCAGTGCTGGATTAATGGTTGGACTCACTTGACCTCAGAGGTCTTTTCCAACCTGAAATGATTCTGTGATTCTAAGAAACTGAGAGCATTTCATCTGTCAGCTGCCACCTCTGGCTGGTGGCTTTTAAAAAGTTTGTGTTTTCCCTGTTAAGTGAGTTTTACCTTGCCAAGAGGACATGAGAGGGCTGCTGGTCATGTCCCAAGTGTAGGATGCTGAGGGATGAGGTGGATTTACCACTCATCTGCTAATGAACACTATGGCAAACAAGAGAGGATGGAGTGGGAGGACTGAGCTGAGCTGGCTGATGGTGATTTTCATAGGTTAAACGGGCAGGTAGTGGGGAATTACATCCTCCAGCTGCAACAACTCAGTAAGATCAATGCTTACAAAACCCCTCGCACAATTTGATCCAAATCCTGATTAAACCTCTAGGCTGGTTGTCCCCAGCCTGCTCGGTAACACGAATATTTGTTGTGCTGCCTTTTGATGTTTCTCACATCCAGCAACAAGAAGCTGCTGCTCCAGGAGGGGAAATTCAGCTGCCACTGCATGTAATTGGCTTGGTGTGTTTGCACAGAGGTCACTCAAGGCTGGGGTTGCTGCTCTGGGCAGATAT
Organism: Pseudotriccus pelzelni; assembly: GCA_035584735.1. Lineage (NCBI taxonomy): Eukaryota > Metazoa > Chordata > Aves > Passeriformes > Tyrannidae > Pseudotriccus > Pseudotriccus pelzelni. The sequence continues at coordinate 148,223,542 of JAWMRA010000078.1, read as the reverse complement.
AAATCATTGCTGCAATTTTATCTCTGAGTTTTTCTGCCTGGGGAAATTGCATCCTGGTTGGTTTGGTGTGTTTTTTTTTTCTTAGCTGAGCTTTCTGTATGGAGAATGGAGGAAGTGTGTAGTGTTTATATAGGAAGTGTTTATTAATGCAATAGGGTTTTAAGAATATTCAGCACAGGGCAGTAGAGGAGCTAAATACAGTGTGTGAAGGGCTTCCTCACTGGTGTTAATTGAACAAAGCAAGGAGGTGTATTAATTAAAAGGCCTTTTGTGAGCTCTTGAGCTGCCTGTTGCTCATCTAGTGCAGGACCTACCTCCCAGCATTGCTTTTCCCTTGCAGAATTAGGTGTTTTTATAGCCAAGAGGTGTTGTTCCTGGAATAAAAGCTAAATCTGGAAGTTCTTGGAAGGTAGGGATGTGTGTGTTTGATGGCCAGAAGGAGAGAGAAACAACCAGCCAAGACCTTGATTCAGCAGGGCTCTCTCATCTCTTAAATTTCACAGACACTGAAGTGCTTAACTGGACTGTGGCCAGAGTGTTCCTCCCGTGGCAGGTTTGGCATTTTAAAGAAAGCTGGACACTTAAACAAGTGACTCCCCTTTTCCACTGAAGGTTTTAATTCATTATTTGTTATTTTTTTCGGTCATCTTGTGACCAATTATAACCCTCCTACTTCTGCACCTCTGCTAATCTGGAAATATTAAAAACTCTTAGCAATTTTAGAGGTTTATTTCTAATTTCTTTTAAAAAGAAGATGCTGTTCCCGTGCTCAGCAGTGATGCTTTGGGGAACCAACACTTGCTTTTGTGCCTGTTCCTGCAGCCCAGCTTGGAGGCTGCAGGTTGTGTCTGGACACCAGAGCTGATGGTGTCCCTGTCCTTAACCATGACAGTGAAGTAGTTTTCTTCCCAGTACTCATCAGTTGTTTTGCTTTTCCTTCCAGATTAAAAGGAAGTCTAAGACCAGGGAGCAGGACTAAGGAAGCAGTTGGTAAGAGCATCTCTTCAGGAGAGGGTCCCCTGCACGTGGAATGGTGGGGCTCAGGCAGATGCCAATAAAACTTTATCTTTGAGAAATGCTTTTTTTTTTTTTTTAATTCTCCTGGATTTAATTTATAGGAGTTTCCTTCTCTTGTGGACTGAGTTGTGCAAAGTGAGAGCTGGTTTATGAAGTTTTGATGGCGAGGCTGGGGAGGGAGTCCCAGGGTGTCGTTATCTTCTCTCACGTGGAGAGCAACCTTCTCCAAGAGCTGTCTCAAAGCTTTGGCCATAATTTCATGTTCTCCCTGTGTTCTCGTTGTGCTGGTCCTTTGACGGTTTCATGTCTTTGATTTCTAGAGTTTGTTTTGTACAGAAAAAAATGAAATGCAGGGAATGGCAAACACATGAGTGTTTAAAGATCCCATGCAGAATTAGAGTCATAGAATCGTCTGGGTTGGAAGGGACCTTTGAAGGTCATCAATTCCAACTGTTTTGCCATGGGCAGGGATGCATTTCCACTTGATCAGGTGGCTCAGAGACCCATCCAGCCTGGCCTTGAATGTTTCCAGGGATGAGGCATTTACCACCTCCCTGAGCGACCCTGTGCCAGTGCTTTGCCACACTCATCACAAAAAATGTCTTCCTTCTCTGTAGTCTGAACCTCTACCCTTTCTCAGTTCAACATCATTCCCCCTTGTCCTGTTGCTGCAGGCCCCACTAAAAAGCCTGTCCCCTATTCCCTGAAATTACTGAAAACCATGTTCTGTGAGTCTTCATGTTTAACTTCATGTTCCTCCTCTTGGAAGCTCCTGCCAGGGTGGTAAAGCCTTGCTGATTCCCTGTGCAGAGTGACAGGCAGGGAGGGGGGTGCTGGTCTCATGCCACACTGGTGGGATGTGCTTGTGTCCCTTGGATGCTCACTGGTCCACCCCCAAGGATATTGCTTTTTGCTCCAGCAGCACATTCAGGAGTGGCAAAAGAGGCAAAGCCAAGCTCCACTGGCTTTTTCTGGGACTGTCCTTTCCCTCCCATCTGTTTTAGCTCCCCTTGGAGGTGCAGGGAGCTACTGCAGATTTACAGGACTCCTCCCTGGTGTCCCTTGAGGCTGCAGCTCTGATTCCTCACCTGCAAGGCTGGTGTCTGGGGAGAGAGCAGTGCTTTGTGGAGTTCTCATTTCCCTGTGGCAGCACCGGTGCTGAATCAGTGTGACAAGTGTCCCTTTTGATACGGGTGATGTTTCCCGAAATTCTGGTGCTCATTGCCCCTGGATCTCCTTGCAGCAGTAACTGCAAGTGTTACTGCTGTCCTGAATAGTCCCCCAGTACCACATTTGGCTTGAGAGGGAACATAAATTGTCCTCCTACAAGGGTCTGGACTGAAAACCAGAGGATTTGCCTTTCAGTACGAGCTACTCGTGCCTTAAAACAAACCTTGCTGAAGGCGTCTTTTCTCAGCTTTACAGCTTCCCCTTTCCATCTCTTGCTTTGGTGTGCACTTTCTTCTGTGTGGCACAAACGACTGGCTACATGGGAAGAAGCCCAACAAGGCCAGTGACATCCTGGGTTGTATCAAAAATAGCATGGCCAGCAGGGCCAGGGAAGTGATTCTCCCTCTGTGCTCCCGCTTGGTGAGGCTACACGTCAAATCCTGTGTCTAGTTCTGGGCCCCTCATGACAACAAACACATTGAGGGGCTGGAGCGTGTCCAGAGAAGGGCAACGGAGCTGGGGGAGGATCTGGAGAACAAATCTGAGGAGGAGCAGCTGAGGCAGCTGGGGAGGCTCAGCCTGGAGAAAAAGAAGCTCAGGAGGGACCTTATTGCTCTCTACAACCACCTGAAAGGAGGTTGTAGCCAGGTGGGAATCAGTCTCTTCTCCCAGGTAGCAAATGACAGGACAAGAGGAAATGGCCTCAGGCTGCATCAGGGGTGGTTCAGGTTGGACATCAGGAATAATTTCTTCATGGAAAGTGTTGTTAAGCATTGAAATGGGGTAACCAGAGAGGTGGTGGAATCATCATCCCTGGAGGTGTTCAAGAAGTCACTGGACATGTCACTTACTGCCCTGGTCTAGTTGACAAGGTAGTGATCAGTCAAAGGGTCGACTCAATGATCTTGAAGGTCATTTCCAAACTAAAGAACTCTGTTGTTCTGTTATTCTATGAATGTGGCCTCTGGGAGCAGCCAAGACCAAGGGGTTGGAAAGCTGTGATCAACCACGTGATGGTGAAGATTGTTCCAGCAGTGAGGGGGGAAATAACTCTTGTGGCATCTCTGTAACTGTGACCCATCTTGCTTTTGCTGCACCCGGAGTCACAAACTTGGGCCTGGAGTCAGGGGCCTGGCGCAGGTCATTGTTGGTGGTGTCAGTAGTGAAGGACACCACACCAGGTGTGATGAATGTGAAAGTCCCATCGCCCTTTGAGAGATGCACTGATGGTGTCAGCCAAGCTGGGGCCGAGATATCTCTGCCCAGCTGTCCTGGTGGGCCTTGGCTGTGCTGACAGCACGTTGGCCCCTGTCAATGTGTTGACCTGTCCAAGCTCACAGCTGTTCCTGTGTTGTCTTTGTGCTCTGGGACACTTGCTGATCTTCCTCTCCCCACTCCACGTGTACCCTGGGTCTGGTGCTCTGCCTGTCAATCAGCTGCATGGTGAGGATGAGGAAAGTGGGTGGAAACTGTTTGGGGAGAGTCACCCCAGCTTCAGGTTGGCTGTGGGATGCTCTTGTTGATGCTCTCGAAAGCCCCGCTGTTTGGTACCCACATGTGGTGCTTTGGGAGCAAAGCTACAGAAGGACATCTCTTGCAGCAGAGAGACCTTGTCTCTTCCTGCTCAGATTTGCTCTTTTTCACCTGCTGAGACCCTGAAAGTCCAGGCAGTGGAGTTGTTTTTAGCTCCCTGATTCTCTGCGCCGGTGAAGGCGCTTTTGCTGGAAGGGCTGTGCAGGGCACAAGCACAGCGTGCTCCCTGGCCCCAACCCGCTTCATCCACACGACCAAGTGTTTGCTGGAGGCTACTGAGGTCTGGAGAGGCCACTCCATGCTAAGTAGACCAGCAGGTCCTCCCTGGGGACACTGTTTAACTGGCCTGACCCATTCTGCAACCATCCAGGTTACGCAAGCAAGAGGTTGACTGGGGCTAAGCCTGTGCCTGCGTTTGTGTCCAGGTGGGAGCACTGAGCATCAGCTTCACTGCTCAAACTTTTCCTGTGTGACCAAGTGGTTTTCTTTCTTCTTCTCTCTGGCTGGTCACTTGTGCTTTCATGTAGAGGTGATTGAAAAAATCACCCTTTTGTATTGGTGCTTAAAAATACATATGTGTGCAGAAAACTACATATAAAATATACCTTTGTTAGTTAAACCAAGCAGAGATTTAATATCCATGTGTTGATGCCATTGTTGTGCCCAGTCCTTGCTAGATCTTATTGCATTTTCTCATCATCCCCATCCTGATCCTTTCAGGTGTTGCTGGTGAACTTCACAAATGCTGCTTTTCATGCGCTGTTTCATCACATGCTGATTTTGTCTTTAGGGGCGGGAAGGAACTGGGGGTGTTGTTTTTCCAAGAGCTTATTCAGAGGCTCAAAGCTGATGAAGAGATGAGAGAAAATGGCCTCAAGTGGTGCCAGGGGAGGTTTGGGTTGGACATTAGGAAAAAAATCTTCACTGAAAGTGATATCAAGCATTGGAAGATGCCCAGGGAAGTGGTGGAGTCACCATCCCTGGAAGGACTTAAAAGATGTGTGGATGTGGCACTTGGGGACATGGCTCAGTGGTGGCCTTGGCAGCACTGGGTTAATGGTTGGACTAAATGATCTTAAAGATCTTTTCCAGCCTAAACAGTTCTGTGATTCTATGTGGACTCACGGGTGGACTTGGCTTTCCGTTGCTCCTCTCCCAACGGGCTGCTCCGTATCCTCATCCCGCATGTGATTCCTTGAGACATTGCTCTGAGGGATGCCATCGAGTGTGTATGGAAAGGAAAAGGATCCATTCTACAGCATCCTTGTGCAGCTCTCCCAGCTGTCAGCATGTGATGTGCACAGTGTGGTGACCCAAAAACCCTTCTCCCCGTGTGGTGGGTTAATCTGATAACCACCCCCGCCTGCCTTTGGCTGGATGTGCTGAGGTTTGGCATCAGTGCACCCCCTCCTCGGAGCACTGGGCAGTGTCTCCAGGCTGTTGGCGTATCCTGTGTTTCCTCAAGCCAGTTTCTTGGCCAGCATTTCAGCACTGGGGTGGTTTCTGGCCAGATTTCCCCGGTGTGGTGGTCCCTGCTCAGCGAGCAGCGCTGGCTTCGCCCCCGCGGAGCCCACGGCTTCCGTCCTGCTGCTTTTTCCCTGCCTCTCAGTCCCTGCATTCCTGCAAGGGGACCAGATAATCACAGTGTCGGGTTTGTAGCAAACCCTCCTCACAGTGACAGCCCTGGGCAAAAGCCTGTTGATGTGTGTGTTGGGGTTGCTGATTTGCTGGGCCGCCCTCCCAATCTCCTTAGAACTGGAGGAAGTGCCGCTCGGAGCTTCCTCCGCTGCCTCTCTTGAGAAACGCTGCCTCCCAGTCACCCGGGATCTGCACAGATTCCCTGGTCTTCCCTGAAGAAGTAGGAAGGTGTTCTCCCACTTTGTACTTGGCAGGGCAGGGCACTGCAAACAGAGGGGAGCTTTCCGTGGTGGGATGCGAACGTCGCTGTCTGGCTGTGGGAGGTGTCTGCCGGGCACCACATGGCGAGAGGCTTTCTTGTGATTTGGGAGAGCTCCTCAGATGGGGAAAACCTGGGTGTGAAGGGATTTGTGATAGGAGGGCTGTAGCAACTCTCCTGAGAGAGTGGGGGCTGTTCAACCCAGAGAAGAGAAGGTGCTGGGGAGACCTTAGAGCACCTTCAAGTGCCTAATGAGGCTCCCAGAGGGATGGAGAGGGGCTTTGCACAAGGGCCTGGAATGACAGGATAAGGGAGAGTGGCTTCACACTGCTATAGGACAGGTTTACACTGAATATTGAGAAGAAATTCTTCCCTATGAGGGTGGTGAGACCCTGGCACAGGTTGCCCAGAGAAGCTGTGGCTGCCCCATCCCTGGAAGTGTCCAGGGCCAGGTTGGATGGGGCTTGGAGCAACCTGGGCTGGTGGGAGGTGTCCCTGCCTGTGACATTGGAACAAGGTGATCTTGAAGGTCCCTTCCCACCCAAACCATTCCATGATTCTATGATTTTCCTTGAGATGTGGGAGAATAAAGGGAAGTGAAATGACAATATTGCAGTAGCTGTTGCTGAGGGTGGCTCCTGAATGCCTGTCAGCTTTAAAATTGGGGTTAACCCCCACCACATATTAAGAGAATGATGAAAGCTTTCCTGTGCAGTTCTTTAGACCAAGCACCAGCACCTGAAAACACATGGAGTGTGGAAATTCCATGTTGTTCCCAGTTCTCACTGTACTGTAGCAATCACAAGTCAGCTGGGGGCTATTTTTCATGTCCTCTTTTCCTTCTAAGGTGGAGTGGGGGAAGGATCAGTGTCCTTGCCCTCCCTCTGTCAAATGGCTATGAACTTCTGCTTGGGATTCTGTGATGGGGCTGACGATTTGCCTTGATCTGTTTATGTACCCATTTGTAAAAGGAGGAGAGGGATTGATTGGTTTTTCTCTTTTGACCTGGAATTTACAGAAGCCCAAGTTCCACAATTAAGAGCAGATGCCTCCTTGTCTTAAGGCAAAGACATCTGTGCAACCACCTTAAAACTCCTGCAGAGAGCTGCCAGTTAAACTGTCCTGTGTCAGGCTGGAGTTTTTGGCTGCAGCCTCCAGTTTTTCAGGGCACATCAGCATATTCTGCACTGTCTGCATCCCTGGGCCTTAACAGCTTCCTGTTCCCTCCCCCTTGCCAGGTTTGGGTTGGTTTGGGTGTGTTTTAAAAGCACCTCCTCCACAGCCAGGCAGGTTTGGGATGGCAGCTGGTGCACTGGGCAAGGTACCTGCAAAAGAGGCAAGTCCAGGTGTCCCTTTTGTTTTCCAGAGCAGTGAGGAAGAAGCTGATGTGAGTTACTTCTGCCCTTAGAGATCCAAAAGGCTGAACATATTTACCTTTTAGCTGAATGGGGTGGCAGTTCTCCGACCACCTCGCTGCAAACTTAAGGTTGTTTTATGGAGCCACGGTGGGGATCTTTCCTCTTCTTTTCTGTCCTCTCCCAGTAGGTGAAGGTGGAGATACCACATATGGGGGGGTGTTAGAGGGGGTTCTCTGGGAATCATGGAGTGCTTTGGGTTGGAAGGAACCACAAAGATCATTTTGTTCCAACAGCAGAATCCTCTTCCAAGCCTACACACGGTTCAACACTGAGATCAACATCCCTCAGACATGGATCAGAATGCTGAGCCGTGTGTAGGTTTGGAAGAGGATTTTCTTGGCAGCTGCAGAGCAGAGGGAAGGCAAACAAGCAGGGATTTGCACAGGAATGGTCTCCAGAACCCAAAAAAATACTGAGCCGGCATCAAACACTAAGAGAAGGAAACCCTGTGGCACCATCCAAATCTGCTGCTGCATGAATATCAAGGGAAAGGGCACCACTGTCTTCTAAAATGACTGGTTTCCTATGAAATTTGAAATGCTGGGGAAACTGAAATTCCTGATGAATTCCCAACTCAGCTCCTCTTCCCACCTTCGTCTTCCAGACAGGTACAACCTATAGCAGGGCAGGAGAGTTCATGAAGTCAAGCAGGGTCAAAATACAGTGCCTGGGACTGGGGGAGTGTTTTTCCATTTCAAGATGGTTTGAGTCAATGTTTTTTGCTGTTTCCAAGTGGTTCTGAAGGTTGGTTCATGTCATCAGTCCCAGTCTCCTCAACAATATAATTGCCTGAGATGATCTGCCCTGGCTCAGTCTTGCCAGCCAGGAAGGCTCTTGCCTTGGAAACATTTGAGTTAGGAGTGTATTTCGAGTTAGAAAAAATATTCTCTGCTGTTTTTGAGAGAGCAGCTGGGAAGCAGAATGAAGAAATCTATGTTTGGGTTTGGTTTTTTTTTAAGTGAACATAAAAATAAATAAATGCAGAAGGAAACAAAGAAAACCTGCAAACAGAGAGTTAATAAGTCCCAACATCAGTGCTTTTGTGTGTGAATATTACTCCAAAGGCCTCGCTGGGATCAAAGCATCTTTGCTGAATGCAAAATATTGTCTGTGCCCGCCGGCGCTGCTGCTTCTCAACAAGGTGCAGTTGTTCAGTGAGTAGTTACAATTTGGGGGGGAAAAGATCTAGAAGTGATTAAAAAGTAATTTAAAATATCTGTGCTTTCCCATTAAGCTGTTGCCAGTGGCATTAAACAGTCTGTTTCTCCCCCTGCACTTATTCCCAGCCTTTTGTCGGGCCGTGGGTGTTGGTGTGGTGGAAGAAATAAAATTACGTCACTTGTCGACCAGAGCTCAGCAACTGAAGCACGTGGAAGAACCTCTGTTGGCAAACAGCAGCCTGTGGCTGGGGGGCATTGATTTCTCTGGGAATTACTAAATTTGGCATAGAAGTGTATTTTTAAATAGCTCCAGACCCTCCCAGTGCCACTTAAGGGAAGGGAGTTATTTCCATTCTTTCTCCGCCCCTTAAATTGGACCAGGAAAAACATGTTTTAGATATTTCCCTTTTCCCCTTCCCCTTCCCTTTCTCTACAGACTGTGTTCCTTTTCTTTTTCCTTTTTATGCCTTTTCCTTCAATTTTTTTCCTTTAATTTTTGTTTTTTCGCTTCCTTCCTTATCCTTTTCCAGTTTCTACAGTGAGGAGAAGTGAGAGCAGCTTAAACTGAGAAGTTCAGTGCTGGAAAACTACAAGACATGAATCACAGAGTAGTTCAGGTTGGAAGGGACCTTTAAAGACCATCAAGCCCAACTCCCCAGCAATGACCAGGGACGTCTCCAACCAGCTCAAGTTGCTCAGAGCCCCATCCAGCCTGTCCTTGAACACTTCCAGGGATGGGGCAGCCACAGCTTCTCTGGGCAACCTCTTCCAGCATTTTACCACCAACACTGTAAAAACCTTCCTTAATATCTAATCTCAATCAACTTTCTTTTAGCTTAAAACCACCACCCCTTGTCTTATCACAACAGGTCCTGCTAAAAAGTTTCTCCCCATCTTTCTTACAGCCCCTTTAGGCACGGGAAGGGGCTCTAAGGTGTCCCTGGAGCCTTCTCTTCTGCAAGCTGAACAACCCCATCTCTCCCAGCCATGGAATCCTGTTCTGGCACAGTGGTGGTTCCCAGATGCTTCATCTGAGGCCCCAGCACATGCTGTTGAGCTGTGCTTCCACGATGGATACCCACAGGCTGTGCTGAACATGGGAGTTAATGCAGGGGGGAGGTTTTTTAGAAGGAACTGGTTCTGGCAGTGTCCAAGGCCATGTTGGATGGGGCTTGGAGCAACCTGGTCCAGTGGAAGGTGTCCCTGCCCATGGCAGGGGGTTGGACTGGGATGGTCTTTAAGGTCCCTTCCAATCCAAACCATTCCATGATCTTAAATGCTATTCCTTGGCTGATCTGAAGTTTTCCCAGACCTGCTCTGTAGCGGCTTTTGGCCTCTGCTGGACTAAGGGGTCTTTTCCCTCACAACCACTATAAAAAATGACAACTCTGAAAAAGAGCTCAGATTGTCTTCTAAGAACTGTCTTTACAAAAACCTCTGCAATCTCTGCTGCTGCTTTAGTGGAGCCCCCTAATTAAAAGCAAATTATGGAAGTTTGCTGTCTAACTTAGCAGGTAATTACCTATGGTGAGAGAGGAATATGGGTGGGGGTAGGAGAATCTACAGGCTGATGGGTTAATTGCAATACACTGTAAACATTTGGGGTTGTAATTAATTGGAACGAGGTGGGGAGTGGAGGAGCTGATTCGTGGTATTGAAAGGATAAACAATTTTCTCCTTCCAAAAAGCCGAAAAATTGTGTTTTGCAGTGGCTTTTGAAAGTTAATGTTTACAGGACTGAAAGTTGATAGGCTTTCTATTATGTCATAACTAATCTTGATGGTGAAGAGCTTTGTGACTCTGTCACACCGAGTTAAATCAGCTTTGGCAAGGCTGTGACAGGGTTTGTAAGGATCTGGTGTTATCCAAGGAGAAGTGCCCTGGCAGAGCCCCGTGCTGTGAACCCACCTGTAATTCCTCCGTGGTTTCTGCAGTAGCATCTCCCTCTAATGAGCACAAAACAAACAAAATCCCAACTTTTGTAAAGTCATGACCTGGATAAAACTAACCTTGACTTTTCTGCCTTTTGTTTTATAAACAAAAGGCTTATTCTGTGGCTTATTTTATCCTGTTTCTGGGTGCACATGTTCTGAAGAAACCCCGAACTTTGGTGTAAAACACAACTCTGTGTTTTAAAAAATTCAAGATCTGTTTGCTTAAAGCAATTGCCCCTTCATTTTAATACACTAAATATATATGTGTGTGTCCAGCAGACCTTTAGATAATTTCATAGCTTTAATGGTGGCACTTCATCTCTTTCCTGAGCAGAGGTGTGAGCTGTGGGGCTGCTTTGTTTCTAAGCACATGGGGCTGTATGAGCTTTTCAATCCCACTGCCCAAATGGAAAATTGGCAAGGTTTGTCCCTTATGGAAAGATATCAGGGAGCACGTGAAATGATTAGGAAAGGAGTCTCAGGAGGTTCGGAGTATTCCCTCTCCTATTTTTCAGTTGGCAGGAGTTTGGTGCTGTTTGTTTCCGTTAGTGAATTTTTAAAGCTGTTGGCAGAGTCTCATTTTCCTGCGTGTCCTCAGCCAGCATCTTGGATATCTTGGAGTGGGGTTATGATGAAGAGAGAGCTGTTTCAGGTTGTGCTTCTGTGGCTGCATCTGTAGGTCCAGATCTTTGTGCTCTCCTTGTTGGATTAGCTCAGCTCATGGGAAATTACTGGACTCTGAATCACAGAATGGGTTGGGTTGGAAAGGACCTTCAAGATCACCTCGTTCCAACCCCCTGCCACAAGCAGGGACACCTTCCACTAGACCAGGTTGCTGAAAGTCTCATCCAAACTGGTCTTGAACATTTCCAGGAATGGGGCATCCACAGCTTCTCTGGGCAACCTGTGCCAATGTCTCACCACCCTCACAGGGAAGATTTTCTTCTATCTCTTGTCTCAACCCACCTTCTTTCAGTTTGAAGACATTCCCCCCCTGTCCTACCACTCCATGCCCTTGTCCAAGGTGCCTCTCCAGCTCTCTTGGGGCCCCTTTCAGTGGTGGAAGGTGCTCTAAGATCTCCCTGGAACCTCTTCTCCAGGCTGAGAAGTTTATCAGGTGCATGTTTATCCCCTGATCCTTTAAATGTGTCCTCACTCCTGCCAACCTTAAAACATTGCTGTTGGAACGTTGAAGAAACCTGGTGTTGGAAGATGTCCTGATCTGCTTGATCTCTTTCATGTCTGTGATGGACATGGGTCCATTGCTTGTAGGCTTGGAGAACCTTCCTCATCCTCAGCCTGCAAAGAAGCTCCTTTCCTGAGTAGGAAATGCAGCACTTACACTGGCCATTCTTCACCTCCTGGGCTGCTCCAAAGGCAGAGTGGGCAGCAGGCTGAGGGAGGTGATTCTTCCCCTCTGCTCTGCTCAGGTGGGACCTCACCTGCACAGCTGCCTCCAGTGCTGGGGACCTGTTGGAGCGAGTCCAGAGGAGGCCACCAGATTGGTTTGAGTGTTAGAGCGCCTCTCCTGTCAGGAAAGGCTGAGAGAATTGAGATTGTTCAGCCTGGAGAAGAGAAGGCTTTGGGGTGACCTAATTGTGGCCTTCCAGTGCCTGAAGGGAGCCTACAAGATGAGAGACTTTTAATGTGAGCATGTAGTGACAGGACAAGGGGGAATGGCTTCAATTCCCTCTTGGAATGGCTGAAAGGGGGTAGGTTTAGGTGAGATATCAGGAAAAAATTCTTCCCTGTGAGGGTGGGCAGGCCCTGGCACAGGTTGCCCAGAAAAGCTGTGGCTGCCCCATCCCTGGAAGTGTCCAAGGCCAGGTTGGAAGAGGCTTGGAGCAACCTGGGATAGTGGAAGGTGTCCCTGCCCATGGCAGGAGGTTGCAACTAAATGATCTTTAAAGTCCCTTCCAACCCAACCTATGATTCTGTGATTAAAAAATCAGCTTTTAAACTCTGTAGCTCCTTGCCAGCCCCACAGTGGGTGTGAGGGAAGCAGCCCTTGGCAGTGGTGGCTAAAGGCAGCTTTTCTACCTGGTTATCTGTGGCAAAGCGCTATTTTATGACCTCCTTTGCCTTTGGGGACAGAGTGTGTTCCGTGAGTTTAAGTTTGCTCAGCCTCCCCAGTGTGTTAAACCCGGTGTCACTTGGCTCCACACCCGGGGTGTTTTATCTCCTCCAGCTGAGGAAGAATGGGCTGAGCAAAGCGGTTGGAGGTGCTGAGGGAGATGCTCCGAGCTGGACATGCAGGTCAAGGCACCACACAGCATAAATTTCTATGGAGGAGGAAAGGGCTCGGCCACTGTGGGAGGTCTGAGGCTCTGGATTTCATTCTTTCTGAACAAATTTCTGGTTTTCAGGCCTCCAGCCATTGTCTGATCTTCCCTGTGGGCTCAGCAGAGGTGTCTGGACCACAGCCTTGTTTTTCTTGGCCCTTTGCTCAAAGTAATTCATGGACCTCTGGGGCGTCTGGGAAAGAGGAGCTGGAAACTGCTGTCCTAAGTGTCAGTGCTGTTGTTTTGGGGCTGGTGTATTTATGTGCCAGCCTGTTTTGGTACTTCTGTAAGCACCCAGTGGGATTCCTGGGGTGTCCTTTGCAGGGCCAGCAGTTGGACTCAGTGATCCCTGTGGGTCCCTCCCAGCTCAGGATACTCTCTGATCCCACTGCTGTGGCTGTTGCCTGTGTGGTCCAACCCCCTCACCTGGGCATGATGGTGTTGGTGCCCACCCTTAATGTCCATCATCTCTCACTGGTTTAATCTGAATTTTGCTCTTCCCCTTGAGCTGGGGTGGTTTGCTGACCTGTTTTTTATGTGGGAGTGCCCATAGCAGGACTCTTTCAGGTGATTGTTCACGGTTGGGCATTTCTCTGGGTGTGAATAGGATGAGCTGCAGAGAACTGTGTGAAATTACAGCCCACATCTTTGGTGTTTGCTCCTGCTGGAGCCCTGTTTGAGACCTTGCTGAATGACTTTGGGACTCAGGGCTTGCTGCTGTAGTTGTGCCACAAAGCCCTGCTCTTGGCTGTGGGGAACAGCTGTTGATGTTTTGAAATATTCCCATTTAACAGCAATACAAGGCAGGGCTGAGCTCTGAAATGCTGTGGAGAACTTGAAGAGTGGAAGTAGAGTGATAACATACCTAAAACTTTTTGACTTTTGTTTATATTGAGCTTTCTGGCTTCTGTATGCTGCCTGATCTTGCTTGGACTGCTGACACTCATCTCTCCTGGCTGTCACATTCAGTGTACTGGAAATGTTAATCCTGCCTATGGTTGCAATGCCAAGATTGATCTTCAGGTAAAAGCACATATGGAAACCGTCTTAGGGGTCTGTTAAGTCTGAAGAACGAATCTGTACATGATGCTCTTCATCTTTGCTCATGTTATGCTGTGAAGCCCCATCCCACCAGCCTGCGGGAGCTGGTTTGTGTTTTCTTCTCCACCTACAGAACTCACACAAGACGACTTCAGAGGATCCTCCTCTGTCTTACTTCATGGAACAAGGTTTTTAAACACTGTAGATCCATTGGGATCAAGGTGTGCTTAGTGATCATATCCTGCCACATCTCCAGTCTGGGCTAATCAACTTCCCCTTGTTTAGACTTGCAAAGGCCATAGAGCTCTCCGAGATATCTCTCAACCCGTTGGAACATGGAGATGTCCTTTACTGTCCTTTATTTTCAGGCCATACCTGTGTAGAATTTAAGTCACAATCCCAATTCCTTGAACTTTTAAGCAGCTGTTTCCTTGGGATATCCTGTCTGTGCTGTCACACCAGCCTGTCAGGGGGTTCCCTGCTCAACTGGGACATGTCACCAGGAGATTTTCTGGTCCCCTTTCAAAACACCTTGCCTCCTTCCCCCCATCCTGCATGGTGTTAAAGCTGTTTCTGTTTTGGTGGCTTTCCTGAGTGCTTGGATCTCCTAAGTGGTGACATTCCGTTGTGTTGGGAGGAGCAGAGCTGTCCTGCCTGCGGGATTTTCCATGAAAACGTTTTCCTAGACCTGTGCTGGCATCTTTTACCTGGTCAGGGCAGTTTGGGAATCACTGTGTGGCCCGTAGGGAGGAGGAGGAGGAGGAGGAAAGTCTCAGTGCAGCCATGGATAGCAGAGGTTCCTGTGCCAGGGGTGAATGTGGAGTGTCAAGGAAGGACAAAACCCCAACAATGTCCTGCAGTTCTCCAGGATGGTTTTTCTTGGAGTAAAGGAAATATTTTTTTGGTTATTTACATGCTGGTCCATTTTGGTGAGATCTGCCGTGGGGAGGGAGACAGGGGCTTGACTTGGAGTATCCTCTGTGAGGGATAACATCTGGGGTGGAACACTGTTCTGCCTCAGACTGTTTTATTATTTTTATGGATGGATGGGCTGGAGGACAAATGAGTCGATGGATACGGTGCTTCCAAGTCCAAACTTACAACAATACACCAAGTTTGGGTGCCTAATTCTGGAATTAAATCTTCCAGTCCTGGGACCCACATGTGTTGCTCTACTTGGGTGATGGTCTGACTCTGGTTCTTCTGTCACCACAGAGGAGGACACAGCCTATAAAACTACCTCAGTTGCTCCACGTGGAGCCTGAGCATGTCCAAAAAATGCTTTCCCACCCAGGGAAAGCGTATCAGGCCCATGGTGGCACATTTGATGTCGAGCACTTGACCTCTACTGCTTTTCTGCAGAAATATTTTGTCAGGATATTTTTTTGCTTCCCCCCATATTTGATGAACAGTGTGCAGACCTCAGAAGAGTTTGGTTGAAGGATAAGATTTACCTCTGAAATGGAGCTTTTGTGTCTGAATAAACCTGTGCTGGGACAGTTGGAAGGAAAACTCCTGATGCCACCCAAGTCTTGGAAAACTATAAACCTGCTGTCCTCCCTTCACCTCAGTTTCTCAGGTGTGACAGGCTGGAAAGCCAGAGACCTCTCTCTGGCTGCACACTAGACATGACATGCTGAGTATATTTTTGGAAAATGAAGAACAATCGGTTTACTGAAGGAAAAATACTAATGATGCTGCCTCACTGAAGGAAATCCCATTGTTGCTTTTATTTTTTTTTTCCTCCCCCTTAGAAGTTAAAGAATTTACGACACTGTTTATGTGCTGAAAGAAAATGGTGATAAATTAGTCCCTGTAGCCAGTCATCCTTGTAGCACAGGAATGGTTGTGTTTATGAAGGTGGTCAAACACACTACAGCGTGCAGAGATGTCTGGCAACATTTCCAACAGGCTGGAGCCCCGTGTGATTTATCCCAGGGCTCAGAGCAGGCTGGAATGTGCATTGTAATTAGTGTAATGTACCCTGTAATGGCTGGGAAATAAATTCCTCGCTGAAGCTCTCAGCCCCAAAACACGGGATCCGATGCAGATTCCGTGAAGATAAAGGGGGAAAAAATATAATCTTATGTTGTAAAGGCCTTCAGGTGACAAAACCTCAGAATCACAGGGTGGTTTGGGTTGGGAGGGACCTTAAAGATCATCTCATTTCAATCCCCCTGCCATGGGCAGAGACACCCAGGTTTCTCCAAGCCCAGTCCAACCTGGCCTTGGGCACTTCCAGGGATGGGGCAGCCCCACATCTTTGCCTGCAAGTTCTTGGTGTGGCTCTTTTCAGCACTTGGTAGTTTTAGAGAGAGGATGAGTGAGTGAAGATCGTGTTTTGAAGCTCTGTAAGCATCTTCTAGTTCCTTGTCTCTGTTGCAGATGGTATTTAAATGTACTGAAAAACATAATTTTCACGTGGGAGTGGGTCTCCACATGGACTTCTAGAATGTCTTCTGGTGCTTTGCTGAATGATGTAGCCAAAATCAGCATTTTTGTGGTGGTTTTTTTTCACTTGGATGTCCTGTAGGACTGTCAATTTACTAATGTTACCAGTTCATAGAGCAAAAACTCTCTCCCCAAGGGCTTTTGCTGTCAAGTGGTGCCAAACAGGACTAAGCTGAGACCTTTGAGCTTTGTTTCCTGGCTGAGATGCCCTCCAAGGGCTTGGAAAAAGGGATTTTCCTGGTTGGTGTAGGATAAAATTTATTTCATTACTTCCTAGTGTAAATACTTTCTTAAAAAATAATTTTTGCTTTTTTAAAGAGCCTTTATTATTCAGATCCTTATTAGGACAGATTTTCATTTTTGAGGCGAATGCTTTGGGGTTTTCTTTCCCACCCTATTTTTTGTTCTCTCCCTATTTGGCATTTTCTCCGAAGACCAGGAAGTTTTGATTGGGGGTGGGAGAGTCAAACCAACAAATTTAGTTTGTCTGTCAAACTTCCTCTCCGTAACATCCTTCTCTGTGTAAAAGATGACACAAAATCAATCTCCCCTTCGGCTTCGGCAGCTTTTGCTCAACGATTGTTATTTTTTGTTGGGCCGCGTTTTATTCCTTAACGTGTTTTCAAATCCATCATCAGATAACAATATTTGGGAAGGAGGAGATCCTCCTTCCATCTGAACTTCTGAGTGCTGGCATGTGTATTCCTGTGGTCTTTTGCTGGCCTTTTATGATCACGTCATGCTGGTTTTCCTTGGACAGAGGTACCAGAGGAAGGAGTTGAGTGACAGCCAAGGATGAAGAATAAGGATGTTTTATTGAGGAATGGGAGGTGCCTCCCGTGTTCTTTTGGAAGCAATAAATTTGTGAAAGCTTCTTCCAGATATAGTTTAATTTGTGCCCTGGTTCTCTTAACTTTTCAGGTCCTCCATCATCTTTCTGATGGGCGGTGAAAGCAGCTGCCTGGTTTTAAGTGAAGTGAACCAAAACATGAGTTCTTAAAAAACACTGTTCCACTGGTGTAATTAATTTTTTTTCCTGAATGCTTTGATTCAATACAAGCTCTTTCATGCTATAATTTTTAATTTCAATAGGCTTTTTTTAGAGCATTTATATTTGTAGAAATCTGGATTCAGGGGAAAAAAAAAAAGAAAGAAAATAAAAGCATGTGGATATCATTGAGATTCTAATCTGAACTGAATGAAATGTTAATGTATTTTGTAGTCAAAACCTTGCAGGACCTTCTCATTGCCCCCCTACATGATAAAGATGAAATATTAGCTCGATGGTCTGAGATATGGTCTGTAAAAACTGAGGAATATAATTTTTGTTTAGAGAGAATCAACTCATGGCAAAGAGTGAGGAACAGAAGGACTCAGAGTCAAGGGGAGCCTCAGCAGCAAGAACACACAGAGGATGGTGGCTTAACCTCCATCTGGTTTACTGGAAGGTCATTCTTTGCCTAAAAGTCCAAATCAGTGAGTTTTAAGCCCAAATTTAGTGAAGGACCCCAACACGAATCTGAAGATAAATCAGTAGAGTGTCCTTGTGCCAGAGAAGCCCAACCAAATCCCATGTTAATAAAAGCCAGTGCTTTAACTGGAGCTACTTCAAGAAGGGGGATTGACACAGACACTTCCAGAATAAACTTCTCTTGGACTGTGAGTTTGTCTTATTTTAGGGGGGATTGTCAGGGTGTTCCCACGCCCTGAAGCGAATCCGCAGAGATTGACCCATTGTTCAGTAGGAAATTGGTGGTCTCCACAACACCTCTGATGGTTACTGTGAAATTATCCTTCTTCCAGTTCTACCCTTGAGCTGTTGAAGAGATTTATTTCTTGGGCAGCTATTCCCAGACCGGGATTTTCATTTCTCCTAAGTAGGATTGGAAGCTGGGCAGGAACGTGGCTGTTGAGGGTGATGAGACAGCAGTCGGGAAATGGGTTATGAACACAAAAGAAACATCATCTTTAGAGTGGTCTGGGAACTGGTGGCACGTGGTACCTTCTTCCTCTTGCACCAAGACTTTTGCAGTCAAACCGTATTTAACTCTGTCTAATCACTGATCTTTTCGGTGAGTGCTGGTTGCATTTGAATCTGTAGCTCTAAAAAGCTTCTTGGGATGATTTGTTTTGTTGTTTGTAGGTTTTTTTCTTCCTTAACCTGGAAGGTGATACCAGTTTCTCTAAAATGGCAAGATAAAATCTTCCAAGTTACCAGTTTCTCAAGGTATCTCAGCTCTTGAGGAGACAAACTGCTCTCCTGAAGGTATTACAACTCAGTTCTGAAACTGGAAACCTCGAGATCTTCTCAAGATGTCTCCCTTCTCCAGCAGTGATTAATTACTGCCCCTGTAACGAGATGGATTGAGTGGCCTGATGTAAACCCAGGCACGTGGAGACCTTTGTTCATCTTTAATCATCTGCTGTCCTGTGCCGTGGTGGAATAAATTATTATTGTTATTATGAAAGCTGCAATTCATCTTCCTGCAACTGAGCCTCAGGGCTAAGTTTTTATTTTGTTTGCCTTTATACATAAATATTTTGTTGTTGGTTTGTTTGTTTGCTTTTTAAATGTCTCCCAATATAAATGAAATTAAGCGTATTTTAATGTCTCCCAATATAAGTGAAATTAAGAGTATTTGCAGTGGTTCTGTAGCCACACAGTTGCTTCTCATCACAATGTCATTGCAGTGGTTTGTCTTCAAAATTACCCAAAACTCTGTGTACAGTTCCTTCTGCTCTTGAATATTTGATTCTCAGGCACACAGCCTTTCTTTCCCGTCTTCGTATCCCCTCACTTGCTGCCTTGGCAGGAGCTGTTATGAACATGCAGGTATTTTGTCCTGATGAGATATTTGGCAGGTCTTTATTAGCTTTTTCAGTGCCTCCTCTCCTGATGTGAGCCGAGGATCAGAACCTGGGTTTATTTTGGGAGACTTATAAGACAAAATATAAGCTGCTTCAGTTCCTTTTCTTCCCCTGTGCACGCACAGGGTGCGCTGTGGAAGCTGCTGGAATTATATCTCCTAACAATACAGCCTTTCATCTTCTCCAAACTGTGGGGGGTGTGTGTATATATATATATATAATCCAGCTGGTTGGTTTATTACATTTTTATTGCTATCAAATTTTTTTTTGCGAAGATTAGACTGGGAGGGAAAAAATGCCTTCAGAGAGAGGTCTGTGGAGGTGTGAAATAGGCTCTGAGGAGGGGCACTGGCAGCACCACGGCTCGGGTTATTGGAACGCCTGGTCCAGAGGATGGGAAAACACCCCCTGTGAGGGTGCTGATGCCAGGGTGACCTCGCTGGGATGGATCAGCCCATGCTGGGGGTCATCTTCTCCAGGTGAAGGTGCTCACAGGCTGGGTGGGTCCTGCTGGGAGCAGAATTGGCTGTTGCCGTGAAGTCTCTTGGATTTAAAACATCTTTGAGCCGCGTTTCCCGTGGAGCAGCTTAAGTTTCTGTGTGTTACTGGGCTGCAGAGCGTGTTCCTTCTTCCTGATGGCTTCTGAGTGGTTAATTGCTGATGTTCCCTTGCTGTTTTAAAGGATTTAATTGCCCCCTCTCCCCAGAGAGACCTTTATTGGGGCATTTCAGCACTTAAAGGGAGCTTATTAGAAAGTTGAGGACGGGTTTTTAGTGGGCATATAGTGGTGAGACAAGGGGCAATGGTTTTGAACTAAAGGAGGGTAGCTTTAGGCTGGGTATTAGGAAGAAATCTTTTATGCTGAGGGTGGTGAGACACTAGACCAGATTTCCCAGAGAGGTGGTGGATGTCCCATCCCTGGAAACACTCAAGGCCAGTACTCTGAGCAACCTGGTCTAGTTGAAGGTGTCCCTGCTCATTGCAGGGGGATTGGGACTTGCTGACCCTCACAGGTTCCTTCCAAACCAAACTATTTATGATCCTGTGGTTTCTGGGTATACCCATTTTTATGTCTAAATAGGACTCCTGCAGGAATAGTAAGGGTTGAGGAGGTGATGGCCTTATGGAAAGTGGAAGGACAAAATGCTGACTGGTACAATACAGCTCTTGAAATCAAAAGCTGATGGTTATTTTTCACATTTTTACACTTTCTTGCTGGACCTACTACCTTTCTCTCTTTATTTTTTTTTTGCAATCTGTGTGGCCACACTCCAGTTCTGCTCACCAAAGCCCCTGTCCTGCAAAGTCTGACTCTCTCTTCCCATTTGGAGGAAAAGAATATCTTTTCCTAGGCCCTGGGAGTGTGGGGTAGAACTGCTGCAGCAGAAGCTTTGAAAGCTTTGCCTCTAAAAATGGCAAGGACAAATTCAGCGTTTTTGAAAGAAATAATAATTTCAATGTACAACTTGGTGGAGGGTTGAGCTCCATTTGCGTGGTTGTACGAATGCAAGCAAGAAACCAAGTTATTTCTAAAGGACTCAACAGCCCAGCTTTGCTTTCCCTTAGCAAAGCTAAATATACTGTGCAGGGTCCCAGTCCCCCTTTTCCTCTGCGCCAGAGAATTTTCTGTTCTTTATACATTGTTCCACTTCACCACAGAAGGTTTTCTTTGAATCAGGCAAGACCTGATTAATTCCTCATACCCACACAGGTGTGAATCCTGGCTGGATCAACCCATCATCGTGTTTTAAGCTGATAATACGAGCTCTGCGCACAGGTTGTCACGCCGGGTTCTTCCAGAGACGATCCTCGCCACGGAAAGAAGTTCCCCTTGCTTTTTGTGATTATTAAAAGCTCTGGGGCGCCATTTGCAACACTCTGGGCCGAATGCTTTTTAAAAACATATTTTCCAAGGGGAAAAAAACATGTCATCTGGCCCTCTGCATTATTTGATCTGTTATCTGTTGCCTTCCCTGCAGAAAGCGCGTCGCTGCATTTCGGCGATAACCTTGTTCCTGTGTATCTGAGGCAGCGTTGCTTTGGGTTTCTGTGGTGCCTTTCATTGTGGCATCTCCAGCAGCTTTGCAAGTCTGCTGGAAAGTAGGTCAGTTTATAATAGAGAGGCTGAGTCTTTAGGTTGCTCTGTAACCAATTTTTTGTTGCCCATGAGCGGTTCTGGCCGCGGAGAAGTTGCTGACTTTTCCTCTTCACTTTGCGGTTCTGAACCTGCTCCTTCTTGCCCCTGTGCAACTGCAAACCGCTCCTGGGGTGTTTGAGGAGAGATCTGCGCTCACAGCTGGTGCCAAACTTCCATGCTGGGCTTTTTTTTTCCCCCATACAGAACGGTTTGGGTTGGAAGGGACCTTGAAGATCATCTTGTTTCGACCCCCCTGCCACGGGCAGGGACACTTTCCACGAGCCCAGGTTGCTTCAAGCCCTGTGCAACCTGGCCTTGAACACTTCCAGGGATAGGGCAGCCACATCTTCTCTGGGCAATCCTTCTGGTGCCTCACCACTCTTTTTTTTTCGCTCTTTACAAAGTCCCTTCAACTGTCTCCAGGAACGCTCAGCACTGCAACATAGTGGGAAGCAGAATGTGAAAATTTATCTCAAATGCAGCAATTAAACTCGACCTTTTCTTGTGTTTGTTTTGTTTTGCATTTTATAATTATTTTGTTTTTAAGTTCTTAGAGTTTCCCAGGAGAGGCTGATCCATGGGTTGCAGGGAAAGGAGCAGTGCTGCAGGAGGGCTTGTATCAGTCCCAGTTACATCTCCTGCTCTTATTGAATTCATCGCCCTTACCAAGGGGTTCCAAAAATAGTTTTGAGTGTCTTACCCAGAAGCTGTTTTTGCTTCCCTTGCATTCACACCTTGAAGTGCCCTTGTCGTAGAATCGTGGATTTGTTTGGATTGGAAGGGATTTTCAAGATCATCCCATTGCAACTTCTCTGCCGTGGGCAGGGACACCTTCCACTAGACCAAGTTATCCTTTGAATTTGCTGTTAAATTCAAGTGTCCCCCCTATGGCTCTGCACACTCCCTGAAGGAAAGCAGTGGTTGCCTTTCCTTGGAGATCACAAGTGAAATACTGGGAAATAACATCCTCATGGCAAATATCGTCCCAGAAGCATCAGTATTCCTGGATTTCTCTGGGAACTGTGGAGCCACTGTGATCCCTTACATCCTACAGGATGTGTTTTATTGCTCATGGATGTGTGTAAGGAGGCTTTGTTCTGCTGAAAGGTGAGAGCTGTGGTGAAATCTGCACTGGCCTCTTGGAAAAGGAACTGGAAAACAGCATTTTGGTGTGCTTGGCATCTGGTTTGGCAAAACACGTGGTGTTTTGAGGAGTAGTTTCGAGTTGGCCTTCAAGAGGTGGACAGAAAGATTTCTATGAACTTGTAGCAGTTTAGGCACTGCAGAGCTGATTTGGGTCACTGTATCCCATTTTAAGCTACTTTTATGGCATTTTGGAGACAACTGATGGCTTTCTACAAGAGCCATCCACAAGAGCATCTGCTTCTGTGGCTCTACTCTGTTTCTGCCCTTTTTCTACCTACTGTGTGCTACTAATCACCCAGTTACCCTAGAAAAGGGATGAGAAGAGGATCCCATGTTTCTGTGATAGGAAGGATTTTGTTGGAGGAAAAGGTTCAGGTGAATTTAGGACGTGGATCATGCAAGCAACCCACCCTTTTCACGCTGTCTCTGAAGTTTCTGACTCCAAATCTGGCAACCAGAGAGGATTTACACATTTGGATATGACCGCTCGTCTCTCATGGGACTTGATATGTGATGTAGAGGGGCTACAGGGGAATCCTTTGGACTTACAGATGCCTTTAAAATGTCATGGTTTAGGTTGGTTGTAACCTTGTCATCATGGTGTCTTCTCTAAAAGACAAAGTCTGTGGGGCACAGGCTGAAAAACACTGAGCTGAAATGCTTTGGAATGAAGTGGGAAGCATGGAGTGCTCCCAGAAAATTTTGGTAGGGGCCCCTGTTGCCTGTAAATAACTCTGTGCCACTGCAAGTTTGGGAAGTTGGGCTCCAAGAGCGTTCCAGAGAAGCAATCTGCTTTCTTTTCCAGCCAAAAGATATCAATTTCTAATCCATTTTTGGTCCATTTCTGCTGCCTCTCAAAGCAGTGAGGATGTGCCGATTCCCAGGACGTGGGATTGCTGCCGATTCCAAAGGCGTGACATCGACAGGGACACGCTTTGATGTCCCTGTTAAAGCAACTCACGTGTGCTTTGTTTGGATGGATGTGCTGATTAAAATTGGTCTTCTCCCCTTTCCCCTGAAGACCAGAAAAGCTTCAGAGAATTACGAAGTTGTAAATTAAATGGGAAATGACTAAACCTGGAGAAGTTTGCTTTTCCCTCCCTGTTGGAGTGGGGCCTCACAGCAGTGGAAATTAAGAATTTCATAGTTATGTCTACCCTGTTTTGAAAATTAATGCATGAAAATAAAGAGTAGAGGCATCAGACCCTTCTGTTCTACCCACAGTCCCCTCTTTCCATGGTCTTGGACATGAGTAGTTGTCCAAATGGTCCATCTCAGCAACAAGTCTAATAAGGATATTTAATGAATGTAATATTATATGTGTGAAGATCAGCAATGCCGCCCTGAAAAGAACTCAGATCATGCTGTTTAAAAGGACTGCAAGAGGTGTTGCAAACTACAAGTAAGATTTATTTCTTTGAAAAATAATTATCATCCTTGCAGGCTGGGGAAGGCGCCTGCAGAGAGCTTTGTCCCTGACAGACTTGCTGCTTTAAAGACTCCTGCACTCATCTTAAATAACATAAGTCATTCCCGAAAAAAGCTGCAGCTCTTAGGTAGTTCAAAAGTTGATTTTATTTTTGCCTTTTTTTTTTTTCTTAATAAAATCAATTAGCAGAATACAAATGTCGCTGCTATAAATAGCCTGGAGGAACTCAACGTTAGTTTCAGACAGGATGCTCTTGTAAGAGAGCACAGCTAAGGCTGGAGCCGTGGAAGGAGGTGGAGGGATGCTGAGCTGCCTGTTGGAAGTAGCAGAATTCAGCCTTTGATTGTTATTTTTCACCATGTTACGTCATTGCTCCCCAAACTCCAGTTCCTCTGTCCTTTGTGTGCTGTGAATTGTCACTCAACTGAAACAGCATCATCTTTGTGTTTGGGGAGATGAGGAGGTTGAGAAAGTCCCTTTTGAGTTGGTTTGGTTTTTTTTTTTTTTCCAGATCGTGAATAGGCAGCCCAGGGATGTCTGTCAGGAACGAAGTGAGTTTGGTGGCTAAATATATGTCATGATTTTGTTATCATATATTAGTTTTTTAATTCCCATTGCAAAAGGCTTGTTCCTCTTGTTAAACACGTGGCCTTTTAGCAGCACAGCTGCCAAATTTTGTCTTATTTGTGTGACAGCACACCAATAAGCTTGAGGGCAGGTAGTGAGGCTTTACTGCAAGTAGATGCTGCCCTCAGCTCTCCAGAGTGCTCTCATCCTGCAAATAATCATGGAATCACTGAATGGCTCAGGTTGGAAGGGATCTTAAAGATCGTCCAGTTCCAACTCCCCTGCCCTGGGCAGGGACACCTCCCACTAGCCCAGGTTGCTCCAAGCGTCATCCAGCCTGGCCGTGGACACTTCCAGGGATCCAGGAGCAGCCACAGCTTCTCTGGGCAACCTGTGCCAGGGCCTCCCCACCCTCCCAGGGAAGAGTTCCTTCCCAATATCCCATCTCTCCCTGCCCTCTGGCAGTTTGAAGCCATTCCCCGTGTCCTGTCCCTCCATCCCTTGTCCCCAGTCCCTCTCCAGCTCTCCTGGAGCCCCTTTAGGCCCTGCAAGGGGCTC
>JAWMRA010000078.1:148168491-148189213 GCA_035584735.1 Pseudotriccus pelzelni | reverse complement strand
GGGCAGGGACACCTTCCACTAGCCCAGGTTGCTCCAAGCCCCATCCAACCCGGCCTTGGACACTTCCAGGGATGGGAAAGCCACAGTTTCTCTGGACAACCTGTGCCAGGGCCTCCCCACCCTCACAGGGAAGAATTTCTTCCTAGTATCTACTTTAAACCTTCCCTTTTTCAGTCTGAATCCATTCTCCTCCTCCTGAGACTCCAAAGTCCCTCTCTGTGTTCCTTGCAGGCCCTCTTTTCTCTGGATCCCCTTTTGATTCCCCATCAGTGTTTCATCAAACCTGGCAGTAGGGTTGGAGCCGGTGTGGGCAGGACTGGGTGCAGCACCGGGATGTGACAGTGACCTCCCCATGTCTGTGTCCTTTGGGCACAACATTTTTAACCAGTTCCATCCATCCCCGTGTGACCTTCAACTGTCTCCACAAGGTCATCGATCAAAATGTCCCAGGGCCAGCCAAAATCTTGGAATCATAGAATCCCTGAGTTTAGAAAAGACCTCTAAGATCATCAAATCCAGCTGTTAACCCTGCCCTGCCCTGTCCCTTCCAGGGAGGGTGAATCCACCACTTCACTGACTATTCCAGTGCCTAATCCATCACTGTTGGACTGTTTTGGAAGCATCTCCCCTCTCTGGTAATTAGATGTAATTACAGCCTGATATCTTATGGTTGAGGAGGTTTTTAGCTCACTGGTTTTCTTTGGTCACTGAAGATGCTGCTCTGCCCTCACAGGTTTGGGTGTCATCAGTGTAACCTGTGATCTTGTGGATGAAAACACATCGTGGGGTTCAATAAACCACAGTTTCCGTAATTCCACGGCCATTTGAACATTCAGTAACTATTTCTCTTGGCTCAGCATTTGGTTACCACCAGCTGAAGAACCAATGCATTGAGCTGTGCCTTCCTTGCTGGAGAGAAATCAAGGGTTAAATTGCCCATCGCAGCCCAAAATTAAACTATTCCTCTTTAAGAACCGAGTCCAAAATCAGCTGTTTCTTCTTTTTCTTTTTTTTTTTCCCCTTTTCCCCCCCTTCCTGGATGTGTTGTTAGGCTGGCAGGCCATGAACGAGCACAGCCTTACCTGTTTTACCCTTTAGCTTCGATTCAGTGTTAGCCTTTCTTCTGGAATTCCCTTGATTCTTCCCAAATGGTGTCACAAATCAGCACTAATGAGCCAAATCTCTGCTTGCCCTGCTCTTTCACAGTCTTGGGGCTCATGTTATCCAGGCTTGCTGGATTTAATCACATCTGAGCTGCTATTTTTGGTCTTTTCCTGAGCAACCAGTGGGGTGGACATTAATTTCCACCGACTTCCAGTGGAATTTGAATGCTTTTCAAATATTTTTCCAACGGTAGAAATGAATTACAAACATTTTTGATTTATCTGAATTATTTAGGAGTTCGGCCTCCTGCCTTGTACCAGCTCCATTTTTAAAATTCCATTTTGCCTGCCCCCCAAATTTTTTTTTTGTTAGTTATTTGGGGTATTTTTTTGCCTGTAGATTTCTTGTCTTATTTTTAGTGGTGGGGTGTGTGTGATTTTGAGGTTTTTTTCCTCTGGTTGTTTGGTTTTCTGCCTTTTTTCCCCAAGTGCACATATGAACATACGGTTTTGGAGTGTTTTATATAGTTCTTCCCCCCATTCAGGGATAGTCACCATCTTCCCTAGCTTAGAATTGTGGATGTCCAGGAAGGAATACCTTTAAACTGCCTACATACTGCTGATGTTTCTATCATCTCTCACACATCCAGTTAGCTACCCTTCTCTTTTTATACTGATGTGCCTTTTTAAAACAGGCTTTTAAAACCAGCAAGGCTGTAGATTTTAGTTTTTATTTCTAATAACTTTTGAGACTGTTGTTTGGGGTTTGTTTTTTTGGTTGTTTTTTTTTTTTTTTTTTTAAGTGAATGTGTTATGATTATCTAAGCAGCAACTAATTTGGAGTTCTTTGATCAATTCCTCCCTATCAAGATAAGGTCTATCACAAAACTCCCTTGAGTGAGGCACAATGCTTGCTGAGACAGGAAACTTGTCAGCTCTAATATTAAACAATTCCAGGGATGTTTTAGACCTGACAGCAGGAGACTTCAAGCAGGTGCCAGTCACGCTGAAGTCCCTTAGGAGAACATTTTTCATTCAGAGGCAAGTGCTGGTCTTCTCTGGTGTGTCCTCTTACCCTGCCTTCTGCATGTTTGTCACGTGTGCTTTGGAATGTCCTTGCTTTGATGGTCACTCTGGAAGATGTTACGGCCTGGAAAAGTCATGTCCTGAGCGTGCAAAGGCCTCTCCATGTTTTCATAGAATCATAGAATGGTTTGGTTTGGAAGGGACCTTCAGTATGACTTAGTTCCAACCCCTCACCATGGACAGGGACACTTTTTTTAGGGTGGCATCCATCCATATGTGTCCATCAAATCTTCCCTAATGGGAAACCTGTTTTTCACCATAGACTGGGAATATTTTGACCATCCAAGTGCTCTTTTGAGGAGCTCAAGGCTGAAATAACTCAGTCCTGCCTGAAAGGTTGACACTGATCTACCGAATCAACCCTTTGGATGAAACTATTTCCTTTTCTGATGGCTCTGCTGGGCTGTAATGAAGTTTCCATCCCCATCTACCTCCCTGGCTGAAAAGGTCCTGCTTGACTTACTCGTGTCATGTGTCAAGGAATTATTCAAGTGCTTTAGAATTTTACTTCATTAAGTGAAAAGGTTTGACAGGTTCCTGCAAGGGCTGGTGGATGTAGTTTCTGGGTTTTCCCATGGGTAAAACCAGCACGAGAGGCTGGGCTGGACTGAGATAGCAGAGAATTCTGACAGGCTTACGAAAGGAAGAAGCTCTCTTGAGACCACAGCTTGAAATCACAGGCTGCTGTTTACTCTCTCCAGAGGCTTTTGGGTTGTGGTTGATGGGCCTTATCTTTATTTTGGATTCTTGTGCCTCTGTTGGGTTCATTACAGGCTTGTTTTACAGAAGAACAAATGCATACCACGGGTGGAACAACATATTGAGACTCACTTGGGAAATCCGAATGTTTTAAAGAGACGCTGAAAGGTGTCTCATTTTGAGGTTATTTTAAAAGTTAATTAACTTGTAAAACTGAAATGAATATAAATGTGTGTGCTGTAATTTTCATAGAATCACAGAATGGTTTGGGTTGGAAGGGACTTTAAAAATCATCTTGTTCCAACCCCCTGCCAAGGGCAGGGCACCTTCCACTATCCCAAGTTGCTCTGAGCCCCATCCAGCCTGGCCTGGAACAATTCCAGGGATTGGGAGGGTATTTTAAATACCCAGATTGATATAAATGTAAAAGCAGAGTGTTTTTCACTGGAGGAGAAACTCGTGGGTGCAGAACTGCTGGAGGAGAGCTGGAGAACGAAATGCCTGAAAACTTATCAGATTTTCTACTATCAGCAAAATGCAGCTTTCAGACTGCTCAGGTTTTGCAAAGTCAAGTTAGTCTGGAGTTAGATGATCCTGAGAGTCCTTTCAGGTTTAGTTTGTGTTGGATCCATTGACAGGTGGATTCTCCCTCTCTACTCCAGTCTTGTGAGACCCTCCACTGAGTGCTGTGTCCAAGACTGGGGTCCCCAACAAAAGAAGGAGGTGGATTTGCTCGAATGAGTCCAGAGGATGCCACAAAGATGCTCCAGGGGCTGGAGCCCTTCTGCTCTGGAGCCAGGCTGGGAGAGCTGGGAGTGTTCACTTGGAGAAGAAAAGATCTTAAAGCCCCTTCCAGTGCCTGAAGGGCCTCCAAGGGAGCTTGGAGAGGGACTTTGGATACGGGCTGGAGTGATAGGACAAAGGGCAATGGCTTCAGGCTGACACAGGGGAGATTTAGGTTGGATATCAGGAAGAAATTCTTCAGTATGAGGTTGATGAGGCCCTGGCACAGGTTGCCCAGGGAAGCTGTGGCTGCCCCATCCCTGGAGTGCCAAAGGCCAGGTTGGATGGGGTTTGGAGCAACCTGGGATAGTGGAAGGTGTCTCTGCTCAGGGAAGGGGGACTGAAACTAGGTTTTGAACCCAAACCATTCTATGGTTTACGTTTGGTTTATGGGTTTTTTTGTTTGGTTGGTTGTTTTTTTTGTTGTTTTGGTTTGTGTGTTTGTTTGTTTTCCTTTTTGTTTGTTTGGGGGGGTTTTTTGTTTTTTTTTTTTTTTTTTTTTTGGGGTAGATTTTGTAGTTTTAAATAACTTTTGAACCTTTTAATTTCAGAACCATCGGCTGAGCTTGAAGAGTCCTCTCTGTGTACATCAGGCACTGTTAGCTCTTATAGCTTTTTTTTTTTTTTTGGAATTAAACAGCCACTGAAGGAAACCTGGGTGCAGTTTTGCAAAACGCTGGGTGTAACACGCAGAATGTCTTGTCTGTGTATTCCTCTTTGGACCAGCATGGAGAGAAACACCTCGGGGGTTTATCTGTGTTCTCTTTGTTCTTCCGTATCTGTAAACATATATGTGGCTTGTATCAAAGGTGGTGTGGCCAGCAGGGCCAGGGCAGGGATTGTCCCCCTGTGCCGGGCAGTGGCGAGGCCACACCTCGAGTGCTTTGTCCAGTTCTGGGCCTCTCAATTCAGGAGGGACATTGAGGGGCTGAGCATGTCCAGAGAAGGGCAACGAGGCTGGGGAAGGGTTGAGAGAGTGAGGCATATCAGGAGCAGCTGAGGGAGCTGAGGGGGCGCTCAGCCTGGAAAAAAGGAGGCTCAGGGGGGACTTTCTCGCTCCCTACAACTCCCTAAAAAGAGGTTGGAGCCAGGTGGGGGTCAGGCTCTTCTCGCAGGCAGCGAGCGACAGGACAAGAGGAAACGGCCTAAAGCTGCACCAGGGGAGGTTCAGGTTGGACATCAGGAGGAATTTCTTCCTGGGAAGGGTGGTCAGGCACTGGAAGGGGCTGCCCAGGGAGGTGGTGGAGTCCCTGTCCCTGGAGGTGTTCAAGAAGCGACTGGACGTGGCACTCAGTGCTGTGGGCTGGTGGGCAAGGTGGAGATCAGTGACAGCTTGGACTTGATGATCTTGGAGATCTTTTCCAACCTGAATGATGCTGTGAATTATGTTGTCCATAAAGCGCTCAGTTAAGCGCGCTGCTATTCCCCCCCCTTTTTAAATTCTTTTTTCCCCAAGAGATGGTTTCGAAGGAGTGCACTCGAATCCGGTTGCCATGGTGTGCGCCTGAGGTCTCGTACAGCTCCTCGAAAGCACAGCCTTGGCTTTAAGGATGGCTGTTACAGCTCAGATCCTCAGTCCTCATCTGTCTGAAGCATCTGGGGGAGGAAAATGCTCTCCTAAGGAATGCAGTGCCCGCCACAATGGCATGAGGAACAGCTCTGTGCCTTCCTGAGTGAAGCCAGCGCCGGGAGACATCTCTATCCCTTCCTCGAGATAAATGCCATGAAATTCCTGCAACGCTGGACAAATTTTCTCTGCCATATGCTTTGTGGAGGAGTGTTTTTCTGAAGCTTTTATGTATGACTGGTAATCATAGATTGGTTTAGAGAGACATTTCTGAAAGTGTGAAGGGAAAGGAAGGGCAGCATGCTAATTTGAATTAATTGTAGTGCTTAGCAAGTCAACATCCAGTGGAAACCAAATCATTATGTAGTCTCTTATTTTGCTTGTAATAAGCATAATGCTGCATCCAGCAATGGATCCAAGATCAGCTTAGAAAAGATGGGATACGCCCCCAACATCTAATGTAAATTCTTGTGTCATGGCAAAATAGGTGAAATGGGTTTGGAAGCAGATCATAATGTGGTGGAGTTTGCTTGTTTGCTTGTTTTTTCCCTTTTAATCTGCAAATAGATGAGTGGAGATAATTTGCTGGGCTGCCTAGAGCTGAAAACACCCAGCAAAGACCAAAATTCGGGTCTGACACGTGCATTAGGAAAGATTTCTTCGCCAGAAGGGCTGTAAAGCCCTGGCAGAGGCTGCCCAGGGAAGGGATTGAGTCACCAAGAGGGATTTAAAAGATGCGTAGATGTGGTGCTTAGGGACGTGGTTTAGTGGTGGCCTTGGCAGTGCTGGGGAAAGGCTTGGACTCGATTATCTTGAAGGCCTTTTCCAATCTAAATGATTCCATGATTGTTATGGAAGGAATTCATGTTTCAAGGTCTTTGGCTCCTTTACCGGAAGAGGAACAAGTTGCACAGCCTTGAGCAAAAAATCTGCGAGCCATGAGCTGGACCTTCACCCCACTGCCTTCCCCTTGTTACCTTTTACATCAAATCCACGGGTTCCAGGCAATGCCTGGATGCACGTCCTGAAAAAGAAAAAAAAAAGGGTTGAATTACTGAGGTTGTTGCTGGTGCTCAGTCACCCCCTGCTCCAAAAGTCCTGCCTGCACCAACAGGATTATTTACAGTTTAAAGGCTGCTCCATGTTCCTCTGCTCCATCATCCACAGGAGCACGACAAATGTGTAAAACCAGTGTTAAATAAACTGCTCCCTCCTCCTCCTCGGGGGAGCTGAGCTCTGTCAGTCTGGCTGGTGGCAAATGGAACGGACAGCTTTAGGAGGAGAAAACCTGAGAGCTTTTTAGCCGACCTTAAATGAAAAAGAGGACGTTTTACCCTCGTGACACATGATGAAGCATCTTTTTGGTGTCTGGAGACAGCGCTGTCGTGGGGCTGGGCTGTTCATTCACGGTGTGAGTGATGGTGGTATCAGGCTGTGCTTATCCGAGCTAAGCCTGTTTTAATGATCAAACTCTTGAGCTTGGAATATAGGGAACAACTTTGGGCTAAATTAAACACCAGGGACAATATCTCTTTTTTTATAGAGTTTTAGAAGCAACGTTGATTAATTGGAGTCACCTGCAGTAATTACAGCTGAGATTAAAATCTGTTGGGTTTGGGTGGGTTTTTTGCTTGTTTATTGGGGATTTCTTTTTTCTCCTTTTTCCTAAATAACGTTATTATATCTTCCCTGAAGGGTTTAAAAGCAAAAAATAAACACAAGACAGGTGGAGAGCCTTTGGTTTCCACCTCATCAAAAAGAAACGTAAGTTTTGGCGACAGAAGATCTGTAAATATTTTATAGAATTCAGCCGGGGATCCATCTGGACCAGATTTCTTTTTTTAGCTTTTCAGTTCTTTCATATTTCCTCTTAATTTTATCTGCAGAGAGTGTCTCAACTTTGTGAGCTAGTGGAAAATGGGTCTAAAAACGCTTCCCTGCAAAATAATGGGCTGCTACAGGCATGTGTTTCCTCAGAGCAGTTTCAGGTGGGAATACCCCTCCCTGCTGGGGTGTCACACACTCTGTTCTGCACTCAAACAGTTTATTCTGGAACATCTGCAATATGTACATTGCCTGGCAGAATTTAATTGATGGCAGCTTTTATTAGTTGAAATAACAACAGTACCGTCTGATTTTTATGGGCATGGCATACTTAGGGGCCAGATTCTTGTACCTTTCTTGGAAAATATTTACTCCTTGGGTTAAGGCAGCAAAAAGAGGGAGGATCTGCTCAATTTGAATAAATATTTCTGGTCTCATTGTGGAACAAACCCATTAGACACAACTCCCTGCACTCTCCCAGTGCTCCCATGATCTTAATTGCCTGAATTGTTCGTGGTTTCATTTGACCTTAAACTGTTCCCTTTATGCTCCAGTTGCAGTGGTTTTGTTTGCTTCCTAATAGTGAAATTGGGGGTTGATTTGAAAGGTACAGTGGATAAGCTTTTCTCTCTTCTTTAAATTTAAAAGAGTTTTCATCTTTATGGAGCTGATGTGTCTTTTGAGTAATATTTTTTTCAGGTTAAATGTGAGTTAATCAGGTTATTTATGAAGGGGAATACAAATCATAGAATGGTTTGGGTAGGAGGGGACCTTGAAACTCATCCAGTGACAACCCCCTGCCATGAGCAGGGACACTTTCCACTAGCCCAGGTTGCATCAAGCCCCATCCAACCTGGCCATGGATTGGGTTAGGCAAATATTTTATGCCTGGTCTGAAGGCCCATGTGGTCTCCAGCTCATTCATCTTTCCCTTGCTTTCAGGAGCTCAGATTTTCCTGTGGTTTATTCACACGGGGAGGCGGGGGGAAGTGGCCAAACCCATTACAGATCTCATACTCTGCTGAAATAGGTGGGGAAGCAAAAACCTGTGGAAAGGGTGAAAAGTCCTCCAACTCTTGTCCCCTTTGTTTTTGCACAGGGCTTCTTTCTTTGTCTTTGCCACTTCATTTTTTTGGGAGTGGTGGTGCCAAATCTCCTCAGTCCACCAT
Source organism: Pseudotriccus pelzelni (assembly GCA_035584735.1). Lineage (NCBI taxonomy): Eukaryota > Metazoa > Chordata > Aves > Passeriformes > Tyrannidae > Pseudotriccus > Pseudotriccus pelzelni. The sequence goes on along the minus strand of JAWMRA010000078.1, from coordinate 148,180,982 downwards.
TTCTTTTTTGGGGCATTTCTCTTCCTGCACAAGCCGTTCCGCGGTTTTCACCTCGTCCTTGAATTTTCAGTTTCATTTTCCCCATCAAAACCCTTTTTGCTGTCACTGGCACCTTGCAGCTGTAATTTCCATGGATTATTTCCTATCTCTGCAGGTTTGGATGGTTTCCCAAAGCTTTGAATGTACCACAAGCAAACGGTGCAAAAGAACACTGGAAATACAAGTTCTTTTGGTCCATGTCCCAACTCCGTTATAGTCTCCTTCCTTTTATGTTTTATTTATTTCATTTTCAGAATGGTGCTTTCTTCAGGCTGAAAAAGGCTTCTGAGACAAAAGAAATAAAATAAAATAAAATAAAATAAAAGTTAAAAAACCTGTCTGTCTGAAAAGAGCAAGAGGAAACAGTTCTCAAACGTGGATCCTGTCATTTACGTGGGGTCAAGTCACTAAAAACACCGACCAGGCAATAAAAAAAATTTGGGACCAGTGAGATTAGAAAGGCTTGGATAGAGAATAATAAAAAAAATCCTGTATGGGAGTCTGTATTTCTGCTCTGTGTTGTGGTGTAATGGGAATGCCAGTGGGATGGGGGGGCATCACCATCCCTGGCTGAGAGCAGGTACAGGAGATCAGGGCCTGTCTCTCACCTCTCCCTACCGGGACCCAACTGTTTTTATACCTCATAACCACCTTAATTCCCGTTCATCCCTTAAAGGGATGTAATTACACAACGTAATTGCAGTATTTTTGTTAAAAGCAGTAAAATGAAGCACAACACAGATGCATCTTTTTCACGCCCCTCATCAGGTGTGAACGGGGCACCTGTTAGTTCCTCGGGCCTGTTCCTGGCTTTAAGTCTCCAGAGAGACTAAATACCTTCCTAAAGGCACTGATGGGTTTAGGTTTGAGCCTTCCTGAGTACAGAAGGAAGCTCAGCTGTGAAGCCTGGATGGGTGACAGGCCTCTGGTAATGCTCTTGCTTTCTCCTTTCTCCTCCCTCTTCATTTTTGGGTGGTGGAGATCTGGTTGTCCTCAAATACGGCCCTTGGGGTTGTGCCTGACGTGGTTTGTAAGCCCAAGTTACTGGGGTTGAGCAGAGGGCACAGTCGTCGCAGTCACAGAAAGAGGCAAGACAGAGCAGCTGACCAGAACAGGCGAATTTCAACTGCCCTGGTAGCTCTTGAGCAGTCCAGGTCTGTATTTTCCTGAAGGGGTTTCCTTCTGGAATTGTCAGGTGAAGAGACAGAAGGGGTCAGGACAGAGATGTGCAGAGATGAACCAAAATTCGTCCTGTTACGTGATTGGCTGTGGCTGGTTTGAGAAGAGCACGAGAACAGGGCAGACAGGGCTCCTCCCGGTGTTTTCCCAGGTTCCTTCAGTCAGAGGTGGTACCTTTAATCCCACACAATGTATTTTTATTCTTCCTTTTTTCCCCTTCTTCTTCTTCTCTTCATAGGCCTGTTGCATTTTTAAGCCCCTGCAAGATTTCAGGGTGCCCAGCAGCCCATGGAAGGAAGTTCTTGCTCACTTAGTCTTTACATCTCCTTTCTTCCATTCCTGTCTCCTGGATTTGCTTCCTTACCTCCCCCTGGTTCTTGCACTGGAAAAAGAAGGGTTGTCTTGCCTTTTCCAGAGGACTCAGGAATTCATGGGGTGTTATTTTATGGGCTTTTCCACCACTCCAACACTCTTTTCCCAGTCTGACATGACCTCACATGTTTAGTTCTTCTACTGCGTTAGGAAGAAAGCGGCAGAATTAGATAAATCACGGAAAAGAGTGGTGATGATGATAAATGTAAAGGTAAATTTTAAGGTTTGGGTTTTTTTTAATCTGTGGTATGTTTATGCTTCCTGGGAGCTGCCATCTTCTCCAGTCCCTCTCTCTACTGAAAAAATAGTCACCTCCTGTGTATTTTGGCTTGCTCTCCAGTCTTCAGTGACTGTACTGATTTAAGTGTCTCCCAATAGCTGCAGGTGCCCAGATACCTTTTGCACACCCTGAGAAGTGACTGTCAGTCTCTTCTTCCAAGTAACATATGATAGGACAAGAGAAAACGCCCTTGAGTTGTGCCAGGGGAGATTTAGATTGGATATTAGGGAAAATTTCTTTACTGAAAGAGTTATCGAGCACTGAAAGAGGTTTCCCAGGGCAGTGGTGGAGTCACTACACCAGGAGGGATTTTAAAGATGTGTTGATGTGGCACTTGGGGACGTTGGTTATTGGTGGGCTTGTCAGTGCCGGATTAAGGGTTGGACTCAATGATCTTAAAGGTCTTCCCAGCCCCAAAAATTCCGTGATTTAGGTACCCTAATTAAGAGGTGGTTCCCACTCTTCTGCCAGCCCGGAAGGCTGTGCATCACCAGACAGGTCTGCCAGCCCCGCAGGGCACCTGAGGTGGCACTTGGCACATTTATTTAGACATTTGCATCCCATGCTGTGTGTCCTGCCTTTGTCAGGGTCTTACATATACGGATAATTGCCTAAAAAAATACAACAGCAAAAAAAAAAAAAAAAAAAAAATGCAGTCTGTGTTTTTAAGGGCAAATTTTCTCTCCTGTGCAGGGTCTGCCAGTCAGCTGGTTTGCTTTGGCTCCTTCAGGGCTTGGAGTTCTCCTCGCGTGAGTCACGCGCTGAAGCCGGAGCCGCTTTTTCTCCTTGATATTTGCACTTGGTTCCCTTTGGTGCCATCATGTGCTACAGGAGCTTATCAGCAGGAAGGAGGAGTCCTACAATGTGAACAAAGCTGGGAAATGAGCTGAAATTGAGGGGTTTTTTTTAAGGTCTCTGGTTTGTAGCTGACTGGATTCTGTGGCACCACGGACCTGACCCATCCGGCTTTGTCAGCACGAGGGTGGATATGCCCCAAAATGTTTGTCTTCAGGGTGAAAGAAAGATGGGAAGGGGATGAGTTGAGCTCTCCCCAGGCCGCCTCGTGCTGTGATCTGTCTCTGCTTTGAGAGTGGAGCTGGCCTGGAGACGAGAAGCTCCTTTGACAGCACATATTTACACATCCAGATGCTTCGCGTGCTCTGCCTTGTCATCCTTGCCTGTGAGCCTTCAAACGAGGTGAAGTCTCTTTTCTCCTGCTATGCTAACCCTGCGCTTGCCTGCCCTGCTCTGCTGCAGGCAGGAGTTGTGCCAGGAGGCTCCTCTCCACCGTGGAGAGCACCCCCCCCCGCCCCTGGCAGATGAGGGTGGTTGTTAGTCGTGTTTTCCCTAGGATTTGGGCAAATTTGTTGCTGTGTTTTTCTGCTGCATCCCTCTGGTGACTGTCTGTGGTCAAAAACATCTGAATTGCTTGTTCCTCAGTCCACATTGCTTAATTTTCATCCTGTTGCCTTGTTACAAACAATGCCAGCAATTCCTTGCCTGCATGTGATTTTGCTCCTACTGTGGAGCATCCTTGCTTTAAAAACGTTTTTTTTTTAGTATTTGAGGAGGGGAGAAGTTGAAATACAGCCAGTCCAGGTGCCCACCCTTCCTCCTGCCTCAGGGAGATTTGGTGCTGTGGTTTTTAAGAACACAGGCAGAAAGTCCTTCTGTGAACAGCAGATTGATGGGGTGTTTAAGAACCACTTGAAAGAATTAAGGGATCAACCACGTTCTCCGTCGGTGAGGGGTCTTGGCAGAAGTGAATGAGTCGGAAAATTGACAGTGGTTGTTTTTCCCCAAATATGCACAGTGGCCCAGCGCAGGTTCAACGGAGGGTTTTTAGCCAATTCGCTTTAATCTGGCAGGAAAATTGGCTCCCAATTCTGACCATTCACTTTAATCTGGCAGGAAAATTGGCTCCCAGCCACTGCTGACTCTGGGCTTGGAGTCCTGGTGGGTGGCCGCAGAACCCAGTGCAATCCTGAGGATCTTTCTGCGTTTTCTCATTGTTGGAGCACGTGGATTTTTTTTTATTTTTTTTTTACCATGTGGTTTTCCTTCATCTCCCATCGCGGCCACTGTTCAAAAATCTTTTGCAGTCGTGTGTGAGGAGGCGTTGGTGGAGTAACTGTAGAAGCACAACGGGCAGAGCAAGGGATAGAAATGTCAGAGGAGCTCTTACCAGCAGAGGCTACAAGCTGACTCTCCTCACCTCCTCATGAGCTGCAGGGTTGGTATGAAGAAATAAAAAGCCATGAGAAGTTGTTTGGATGAAGGATTCCTAACGGGTTTTGTGCGGGTGTATAAACACATGTGACCACAGTGGTTTTTTGACCTTTCTTTGAGGTTGTTCTTGGGGGAAGACAAGGACACTGAGGTGCTGGAGCATGTCCAGAGCAGGGCAGTAAAGCTGGTGAAGGGTCTGGAGGATCTATGAGGAGGAGCAGCTGAGGGAGCTGGGGCGGGGCTCAGCCTGGAGAAAACTTGCAAACTCCTGCACAGCACCTCATTGGTTTTCTTTCAGTTCACAGTTAAATAAAATCACACCAAAAACCAAAACCAAACACCAAAAACCAAACCAAAGCAAAGCCAAAAAACCCCCAAAACAACCCAAACCCCAAAAATCTCAGAAACCCCCCAATGAAACAAAACAATTACAAGAGAACACCAAGCAGAACGCACAGACCTTCCTTCCATCTTTTCTCTCCTGGACATTGGGCTTTGGAGACCACTGTCCATCATATGGCAAATGTGATAGTATTTTAATTCCCTCCTCTCCACAGCCTCCACATTTAGGATGAGAGGAGGTGCCACTGGAGGAGGTGTAGGTCGGATATTAGGAAAACTTTAATCACTGAAAGGGTGGTCAGGCATTGGAGCAGGCTGCCCGTGGAAGTGGTGGAATTACCACCCCTGGAAGTGTTCTAGAGGTGTGTGGATGTGGCACTTGGGGATTTGGTAGCTGTGAACACGGGGGCGTGTTGGTTAATGGTTGGACAGTGAATGATCTTAGAAGTCTTTTCCAACCTTAATGGTTCCACAATTCTGTGACCTGTTGGCTTGATTTACACTGTGCTTGACTGACTTCCATCATCTCCCATGGTCTTGGTAGGAGACCTGAAATGGAGACACCAGGTTATTTTCTGTTTCTTGACAAATGTAGAAGCTGACTCTTCATTTCCCGCTGTGTGCCGTGTCTTCACCGGACCACAGGACTTCTCAGTTATCCTCTTGCAAGGTTTATTTAAAATGTGGTGTACAAAGGTGCAAATGAGACCTTAGGCTGCTGTGTCTTCTGATTGTGAGCACTGAATACCAATATTCCTACCTTGGGAAGTGGTGCATAGGAAAAGAGTCCTGTTTGGTTTTAGGGGAGCAGGATCCTGGCATTTAGGGATCTATTCCTTTATTAATTCACCATTTTGCCCTGCATCTCCTAACCCCCCTCAGCGTTTCAGCTCGGTCTATCAAGGTGCTTCTGCGGGATCAAAATTTGTCGCCGTCCTCAAATTCACTTCTCATTATTCTGTCGAAATCCAATATATATTTATAAATGCCATTTCTCATTTTGTCGAGCTGACCTGGTGTGTTGCAGTTGGTCTTCGTCCATTCGTGCGTGTACATCTTTTATAATTAATAAGTTTACTCGAACGTCAGAGTAGCAAACTAGACACCAACTCCCTCTTTCCTGAGTTCCTCCTCCCTGGTTTTTCTTGCAGCAAATAGACATTAATATTCATCTTTTGTAAGCAGTGAAAAGGCAGATGAAACCTGGATTCTGAACTGACTGGAAATTTAATTTTGCTGTTCACTGAAATATGTAATACTCCTGTGTTTGTCGAGCATATGGATAGATTAAGACTGTTCTACATGCAAGGTTCACAAAAAGTAGACAACAGGGCACAAAACAGCAAATAGGAGGTGGCAATGCAGGTAAAAAATAGAAAGAAAACCCTTGATGGGTTAGAAGCAACCTGGTTTCGGGGAATTTGTACACAGGCAGTTCAGGGCTGGAAGCAGGGTTGGATCATCTAGACATCATCTAGACCATCGTTTCCTGCAGGAGCCAGAAGAAATGTTGTTCAACCATGATATTAATGTCAGTTTAAAAAATAGGAAGGATGACATCACATCTTAATGGAGATGAGCCAACAGTGACCTGGCACTAAGTCATCCAACACTGCCACCCCTTTTAGTCTGGAACAGCGGGAAATGTGACATCCAGCTCCGTGGCCGCAGACTCCAAAACAACTTCGACCTCCCAAAGACTGCCTCCTTCTTTTTTCTTGATCTAAATTCCTCAGTACCAGGGAAGCCTGATTGCTTTTCCAGGTGTAAAGACATTTGGGTCCTGAGGGCTGACCTTGTTTGTGCAATCACTCTGTCATTTATCACACTCGGCTGCTGCTCTGGGGCACCAAACCATTTCAGCGTGTGCTGCCTCGTGCTTTGAAGATGGAAGGCATCCATCTTTCCATGGCATCTGTGATCCCTTTTTGCTGGAAAACTTTTTCCAACAGGTAGTTTTGCTCTCAGAAGTTTGTACAGCTTAAATGGGGGGAGGCTCCCAACCTAAACAAAATCCATCCAGCCCCTTCTTCTTGGCATTTGCCTGAGGCCAACCTGTCTCTGGTGCCACGGAGCAGGATTTGAAGGCTGCTTTCTGTTCTCTTGTGAGAAGACGTGCAGTCAGGTTGATGTGGAAGCAGAAGTGTATTGAAGTGGCAGCTGGGGCTGACATGAAAGCAGCACAGCCAGCTTCCAGATTGCTTTCCTTACCTCTGTTCTCCGTGTCTGGAATTTCTGTAGTGGGAAATGGATACAGATGACTTTCAGGCATCCGTTCCTTCCCACCTCTGGTGCTTGTGGCTTCCTCCTCCTCTCTGTGGCACGTCACCCCGTCCGATCTGAAGTCCTCTGACACCAGTCGGAGGCCTCAGGTGGAGGCATCATGAGCTTGGTGGGGGTGGAGATGCCTTTTTGATGGGCAGGAAAGGGTCTGGTGTGCCTGATGAGTGCTGCTGGCTGCAGATCTTGGGAATGACTGGCTGATGAAAGGAGGGGTGAGGCAGAAACTGTTCCTGTTGGCTCTGCATAGTGTTGCTGAGCTGGTTGAAAAATGAGATTAGGCAAAGGCCGCCGTCAAAGGTGCTGAGAACAGCCAGAGCTCTCAGTGTCATTGCAATTAGGAGCACAGAGAATCCACTGTCTCTATTTGTGGCTCGGTGTGTATCTCCATAAAATGCCATGGATCTCTTATCTCATTGTCTCTGACTTTTCAGCCCATTCTGATAGTATCTGTTTCCAGGACAAGATGCTCTGCTCCAGGAGACACCTCCAATGGCAGCTGTACAGCGGGGAAGAAAACTAAATCCACTGGAAAGCATTCAGGTGCTCTCCTCAAACAAGGGTTTTTTGGTTGGGGTTTTTTTTTTTGTCTCACTGTTGCTTAGGAAATGTCAAGAGGGGCAGGAACAGCTCATTTCTGGGGTAGTCCGTGCTGGTTTTCCTTTGCACCTGCTGCACGATGCCCTCGGGCCGTGGGCGTCCTGCTCTGCGATGCTTCAGCTGCAGGAGGGGAGACAAGAGCAGGTTCAGGATGTTGAGTCAGGTTGTTTACAGTGATGTCACGCCAGTCAAGTGCTACAGAAGCCTCTCTAGACACTTCTGGGAGTCAACTCAGTCTGTACAAGGTCCTGATGATAGATAGAATGTCCCCAGGGTTTTGTGGTTGTTGTTTTCGTGGTCGTACTTTGTGTCTCGTCAACCCAGGCTGGACAGTGAGGTCCTCGGGCTGTGGGGACAGGGGTGATTTCACTCTCCAAGGACCTTCCATCAGTTTTAAAACTCAGTTGGGAAGCAAAGCTGGGAGGAAGCAGCTGCATTGCTGCACCCCCAGTCCTGCTGCATGCAGGACATCACTCCTGGACCACTCCCCCGCCAGTCATTTCTTCAGCTTCTTGCACTGCTTTCCTCACCTTGCCTGTCTAGAGCCACCCCAGAACATGATGTTAATATTACAGAACATCACAAAATATCCAGAAGGGTATAAATTGCCTCAAAGCACAGACTGAAAAAGAAGAAAGTCATCCCCTCCAGCTATTCTGACTGACCTCTGACAGCCCTGTTACGAGGCACTTGGGGATCTGGGCAGTTGCACCAATTCAATGTTAAAATCATTGAGTAAAAAAACCCTCAACAAAACAAAACAGAAGTGATTCAACAGCAGAGCTTGTTCATGAATTCAGGCTTTCTGAGAAACAGGCAGGAGGCATTTTTTCCAGGTGAACAGCATAAAGGTTTATTGAGTTTTGGGTTTAATAATTGAGAAAAACCCAGAGAAGATAAGCTAAAAAGCAGCATGTCTGTGACATGAGTGGCAGAGTCAACTCTGGGAGCAGAAGGCTTTGCCAATATGACCTTTTCTCTCATGCCTTCAAAACACTTTCATATCAACCAAGTTAGTCCTGGTTGAAGATGTCCCTGCTCATTGCAGGGGGTTGTGTTAGTTGACCCTTAAAGGTGCCTTCCAACCCAAACTGTTCTGTGATCTGTTGTACTCTGCCAACAGGAGGGATCTGTATCTATCCATTTTTTATCCATTTTTTCCATATATTGATTTCATCCATGGAATGGAGGCAGCTATATGGAAAGCAAGAAAATGCCGAGTGTTCTTCCTTGTGGTTCATGTGTAAACCACTCTCCTAATGAGAAATGAAAGGAGGAGGTCAATCTGTTTAGTTCACCTGAGAGAAGGTTAAGAGGCAAAAAGAGAGATCAAACAGCGAAGTTGAAGAGTTGAGAAGACACAGCTCTCCTAACAGAGGGCTGGGGCTGATCCTTTCATTAAGTGGAGCCTCAGAGAGGCTCTCGTGGAAAGAGGTGACCTGGTCTGAGCAGAGCCTGCAGGCCATGATCTGTGTGAAATGATCTGCTCTTTGTGAAGAAGGTCAGGCTGGTTGGTAGAAGGATTTTACCTCAAAAAGATCTATCCCATGTTGGTTATCTGGAAGTGGAGGTGGCACCATCACTAATCGCTTCTGAGTGAGTCCAGAGGAGGCCACAAAGATGATCTGAGAGCTGGAGCATCTCTGCTCTGGAGTCAGGCTGCGAGAGCTGGGGTTGTTCATCTGGGTGAAGAGAAGGGTCCAGGGAGACCTTAGAGCCCTTTCCAGTGCCTAAAGGGGCTCCAAGAGTGCTGGAGAGGGATTTTGGACAAGGGATGGAGTGACAGGACAAGGGGGAATGGCTTCAAACTGACAGAGGGCAGGTTAGTGAAGATGTTAAACAGGGCTGGACCCAGTATTGACTCCAAGCAGGACTGGCCAGTCCTATCACCTCCAGGTGTAAAAAGACCTTTCTTCTTTTTTCCTGTTCCCAAAGATGCTCTGTCCTTCCTCTCAGGCTCTCCCAATGTCTCAGTTCATCCTTCCAGCTTTGGTTTTGAGCTATGCCCATGTCTTGTCCAACAGGAATGAAAGGAGTGTTTCTCTCCTGTCTATTTTCAGCAGCCTTGCACAGATTTGAAGACTCAAGTTTTCCCGTCAGTCTTCTGTAGGAAAAGCAACCCCTTTTACTCGATCTCTCCTATCAGGTTACGTTCTCCTGACCTGTTGTCGTTCTCCAAGTTCCCTCTAGACTCTCTCTGACAAAGTCTTTGCTGGGACTTGTTGCCCTCAGCTGAGGGCTCTGCAGTGTAGGGTCAAGCAAAAGGTTTGCTTTCCATGTCCAAAAGATTGTAATCCTATTTATACATCCCCTGATGATGCCTGCCACTGTTACAGGAAATGTCACTGCAGATTCCTGTTCAGCCTGAAGTCCAGGGCATCTTTCCATCCTCCTCTGCAGCACTGGCCAGCAGTTCCCCATCCTCTGTTTGCGCTGCCACTGAATTCAGGCCCCCTGCAGCTGACCTGAATTATGCAGTGTCTTATTTCCTCTGTTGAACATCACCTGTGGTTTGTTAGGGTGGTTCTGAAGGCTGGAGCTACCATGTAACCCCCCTGTCTGGTGTCATATGTATGTGTAATGAGGCTCATCCCATTTCCATCGCCCATCTCGCTGCTCAAAACACAACTGGAGAGAGCAGAGCTTTGTGGAGCATACACAGTTTGCTCTTTGGTTGTGACAGCAGCCCCACTGGGAGCATTTAATGGCTTTAAACTGACACAGAGCAAGTTTAGATTAGTTATTAGTAAATTGTCCCGCAGTCAGCCAAGAGGGCCGTGAATGGCTCTCAGGTTGCATCAGGCATCACAGGAGGAAAATCAGAGAATCCCAGAGGTGGGAAAGAACCTCAGGAGTTCCTCCTGTCCAAGCCCACTCCTCAGAGCAGGGGCACCTGGAACAGATTGCTCAGGCCAATGTTCAGTCAGGGCTTGAATAAGGGTGGGGACTCCACAACCTCTCTGTGCAGCCTGTGCTGATGTTTGACCACCCTCACTGTCAAAAAAACCCAACCCCAAACCACAGAGCAAGCATGAAAGCCACTCCAAATCCCCCCCAAAATCAGCACTTTTTTTGGTAGTTTTTGCAGTGGAATTTCCCGTATTTCAGTCCATTGACTCTTGTCCTGTCACTGAGCACCACCAAGAAGAGTCTGACTCCATCCTGTTTGCTGCTTTCCATCAGATATTTATACACCTTAATACCACCCCCTCACACACATACACATCCTTCTCTTCTCCAGACTGAACAGTCCCAGCTCCCTCAGCCTCTCTTCATGAACCAGATGCTCCCAATCCCTCAGTCATCTTCGTGGCCCTTCACTGGATTCGCTCCGGTATGTCCATGTCTGTCCTCCTTTTCCAGTTCTTTCCAGCGTGCTCAGGTCTTTCTCAGTCCAACCCAGCTTTAAAAACATCTGACTTGCCTGAAGTGCTGCCGTGGTTTAACTCCAGCTGGGAGCTTAAGCAGCACAAATCCACTTTCTCACCTCCCCCAGCAGGATGGTGCAAGAGAACTGGAAGGGTAAAAGTGAGAAAGCTCATGGGTTGAGACAAGAGCAGTTTAATAATTGAAATAATAATAATAATATAATAATAATAATTTCTCTCATGCTGAAACCTCACCTTTCATTCCTACCACTACACTACTAATTCTGCCCTCCTGAGTGGCTCTAAATGGAGACTGATGGGTGTAGGAGAACTCTTAAATAGTTTTGCCCGCTTGGTTTTGCCTGCCAGTTTCCTTCGCAGTCCAAGAAACATGGACCAACCCTTTCTTTGAAAAGCTGCATCATATTATAATTATGGCATGATTGACTTCCACAGAATATAGAAAGCAAGAAGTAGTTGCTTGTTGTTAAAATACAAATTCATGCCTTTGGTAGGATGGATGTCCTCTTAGTCTGGCTTGAATGTGCTTGTTTCTTCATTTGTATTTTAGGTGATGAGGAGAAAACTGTGATAAAATCTTTTTTTTCTTCTTTTTTCTCCTTCTTTTTTTTTTTCATTATTTTTTTCTCCCTGTGTTTAGTATGTTAGGAAATGCTTGTTGCAATTTGTACAAACTGCCTTCACAGTAAATTGGACAAGGGTCCCTGAGGAGCAGTAGACAAAAGCCTTGGGAAGTGCCATGGGGATGGGGAGGGAAATGCTTTTATTGCCAATCAAATTAAAGGCATTTAGATCTGCTCTTAAATTTCCCTGTAAATATATTACTGTGGGCTAAGAATGTGACTCCAGAGCTGTGTGAATAAGGGATATTTCAATAGCTTAGTAGGATGGGGTAGGAGGTGGCTGTTGCTAAAAAGGTTGGTTAAGCTGAAACAAAATATTTCATTTTCAATTCTTTCTATTTTTCCTCCATTACAAGGGGAAAAAGCTTTAAAATGGAAACATGCTCTGAAAAGGATAAATCAACACGAAACATTTGGAGTGCTCCAAAAGCCATCCCTCTCCCCCCCTTCCCCTTTTCCACTCTGTTGGAGAAAAAATAGACACATTCACTGTTTGCCAAAGCAACTCTTGCCCAGTTGTAATCAAGTCATTTTACAACATGGTGGAGACTTTCACTCCGTGTTTGTTGCTGTGTCCTGGGGAAGTCGTGGCAGCAAATGCTTCCACTTGCTTATCTCTGAAGAGAAAGGGTGGGTCAGGGTCAGCCTCTGCACAGAGGCTGTTTCCAGGCTGTTTGGCTGCCCCACATCCCTGCTCGCAGTGGACTTAATCTGTACCAACGATGGGAGGTAAAAATAAAAAGATAATTCCTTTTCTCTGGCCAAGAACTTCCTTTTGACCGTCTTCCACGTGCCCATATTTTCCCAGGTAAGCGTTTTGCTGGGTCTTGGGTTGCATTTTGTGGTGAAACCTGGGAGAGGTGAGGTTTAGTCCCAGTCCACTGCAGTCACCACTCTCCAAGTGAATCTTCCACGGTTTCTTGTGGTGTTTAGTGGTAACCATGAAGAATTTTTGTCATGGCATCATGGAAACATGGAGTGGTTTGAGTTTGGGAGGATTTTAAAGACCCTCTAGTTCCACTTCCCTGCCATGGGCAGGGACACCTTCCGCCAGACCAGGTTGCTGAAAGTCTCATCCAAACTGGTCTTGGACACTTCCAGGGATGGGGCAGCCACAGCTTCTCTGGGCAACCTGTGCCAGGGCCTCCCCACCCTCAC
>JAWMRA010000078.1:148142288-148158255 GCA_035584735.1 Pseudotriccus pelzelni | reverse complement strand
TCCAAGGCCAGGTTGGACGGGGCTTGGAGCAACCTGGGCTAGTGGAAGGTGTCCCTGCCCATGGCAGGGAGGTGGAACTGGGTGACCTTTAATGTCCCTTCCAACCCAAACCAGTCTGTGTTTCTGTGATTCTCTGATTGATGCTCCCCAGATTCTTTAATACTGCGGATTGGATCCAGCGGAGCATCCCTCTGCAGCTGTTTGCTTTTCCCTCAGAGCTGACTCCGTGGGCACTTCCCAGCGCTCCCCAGTGCCGTGCTGGGCTCTGCAGATGTGCCACCAGGGTGGTCACGCTGAAATCAGTGGTGGGTCAGGTCAGAGCTTGTTCCAGGTTTGCTCCCAACGTGCCGTGCTCGGGGCTGGGGTGGTGGCTGCATCCCAGTCGAGTTAATCCAGCTCTCTTCCCAGGGGGAAGCAGATTCAGACTCCAGCCAGGGAAAATGCTCTGGGCATGAGGTTCTGCAGCTCCTTTGCTGCAACATGAAGGGGAGAACCCCCAAAATTCACTGAAAATGTGGTGTCCAGGAGCAGGCTGTCAGTTCTGACACAGCATTATCCACTCCGTCTTGTATTCCCTTTTTCTTTTTTTCTTTTCTTTTTTTGTTTTTTTTTTTTCCCCACGATCTTTGGTTATTTTTTGTTTGCTTGCGGGTTTTTTGTTTTGTTCGGTTTTCCTGGGGTTTTTTGGTTGGTTGGTTTGCTTTTTTATGTTTGTTTGATTTTTGGTTTGGTTTGCTTTTGGTTTATTTGTTTGTGTGTTTTGTTTTGCTTTGTTTCGTTGTCTGGGGTTTTTTTGAGGTTTGTTTTTTTTTTTATATGCCCATCAAGAAACCAAATGAGGTTGAAATTAAGTTCAGCTTGGTCTGTCCTAGTTTGGATTGCAGGGATATCCATGTGCAGTGAGTGAGCACATACATGCTCTGTTCCTCTGCTACTGCCTTAGCAACCCCAATAAATTTGGGAATGGACATTCCTGGGCACTGAAGGAGCTCAAAGTGGCACTCAGGCATTGAGAGGGCTCAGATTCTTGGCACAGGTGAGGATGTGAAACAAACTTTGTATGAAGTTTATACGTGTTGCTTTGGGGATTTGGGGGGATATTTTTTGTTTGTTTTGGTGCAGAATTTCTGCTTGGGGTTTTGGCTGGGGAAGGGAACAAATCCAAAGAATCTGAAACCTGGCATAAAGTTCAGGAAGGGAAAACTTCAACTCTGCTGCCTGTGATATGGAAAGTGGATGCTGCAGGGCCCACTGTGTATTTGAGATGTTAATATATTACTATACTAAGTATTAATATTAGTATTAATAACAACTTGAAAATACTAATAATATATAAACTCAAAAAACCTCTGTGCATGAATGCAGCCTCTAACCTTCTAAGCCACTCACCTTTTGGAGAGCACAGGAACATCCAGGCCCTGCTCCATCATTCCTGCTCCCGCCTAAAGATCTCTGAGCCTCCAAGGAGCGGGGCTTTTTCCTCTTGTTTGCTTGCACAGTCCTGGAGAAACCCAGACGATTGCTTGGGAATATCTGGCTGAATCACCTTCTTCTTTTTCAAGAAAGGGTTACAAAAACATCCCTGTCTTAACAACACTGTTTCCAGCAAAAATCCAAACCATAGCCCCATACCAGCTGCTGGGAAGAAAATTAACTCTGTCCCAGCCAAAACCAGCATATGGATAAACACAGGTTTGATTTAAGCCTGGGCAATACCGAATAGCTGATCTGTTGTAAAACTTATGCGGGGAGCAGTTCCTGTTTGAAATTTATATTGCTATTTCTTCCCTGAAAGCACATCAAAACACTGAGCTGGGAGCTGCAAACCACTGATTTTCAGTACTGAGGGAGGAATACTTTTTTTTTTTGGTCAGAGGCAGAAAATCCTTTTAAATTTTAACACTCTGAACTTGAAAGTTGTAAAGTTCCAAATCTTGGTCACTTCAGCCGTTACTCTGAAGTGTGGCCACATGCAGATTTCTTAAATTCCCTTTGTCTTGTTTTCTTCCCCTCTTAGAGTCCAGTATTCAATTCATTACAATCTTAAGAGTGTGGAGTATGTCTTTCTTAATTGATTAGGATAAAAGTATTTAGCATCCTTTGTGTAAGAGTGCATCTTCCTTTTTCCCTTCGAAAACGCAAGTGGAGTTTTACGGTATTAACTTCTGCCAGGAAAATGGGAATGGAGGTTTATATAGATACAGAAAAACATGTAGTTGTGGATTTCTGTCCTGCAGGCCGACTCTAAGGATGTGTTTATTTGCAGAACATCCACAAAAATCACTTCTGTACATAACGGAGGGGTAGACACAGCTGACCTAAATATGTGTGACACAAACAGCATTTGAGTTGAGTGGGGAAAAAAAAATATAAAGAGGAGTAAAGCTTCTATGCATGCTGTCAGTCCAGGAATATTATTGCTAAATATCTCTTCTTCCAGGCTGATGTTGGCTTGGAGACTGACACTGGCAGCCAGGAGTGGGCAGGGATTAAAGATCAACAGTGGGGAAGGACTCGAAAGATGTAAGCAGGTAGATTGGGGATCAGGGTGAATTAGTGGGGATGGAAAGTATTTAGGAGCAAGGAGGGATTTTCAGTTGGATGTTGGGATGTGTGCGTTGCAGATCTTCCCTGAATTTCTCTGTTAGACTTGGATCTTAATGTCTGGGATTCATGAGAACTTCAAGTGGCTGAAGGGAGTGAGAGTCCTACAGGTGATTGCGGTGAGGTTGGAGAAGCAGCTTGCAGAGTTTTTGGGGTGTGCAAGGGGTTGTGTAGTTGTTTCTAAAAGGAATTTCCCATTGTTTCCTGATGCCAAGCTGGAGAAGACAGGAGGAATAATTCCAAGTCCTTCTGATTTGTACATCAAGGAACAAATGCAATGAGTTTGGCCAGGAAAATATCTCCTGCTCGCAGACTGAACCCTTTGCCTGCTGTGTTTCCCTTGGGGATTATATCCTGAGGTTTGGAACTGCCACGATTACCCTGGAAAAGGCTTTTTCCTTGCCATTCCTGAGCCTCGGGGTTTTCCTTAGCCAAACTCCCTTTCTGTTAAATCTTGATTATTCCCTTGAAACAGGAACTAGGCTGGTCAGACCTGGATAAGACATCAGTGGCTTTAAACTAACAGAGTAGGGCAGGTTTAGATTAGATATTGGGAAGAAACCCTTTTCTGTGAGGGTGATGAGGCACTGGAACAGATTATCCAGAGAAATTGTGGATGCCCCATCCCTGGAAGTGTTCAAGGCCAGGTTGGATGAGGCTTGGAGCAACCTGGAATGAGAAGGTGTTCTGCCTCTGCATATACACGGATGTCAGGGCTGGAGAAACCAGTCCTGAAGGCTTGAAGAGAGTTTGGAAGAACCATGGATCGTGCTGTTAGTAATGCCAAGTTATGAAGAGCAGGGCCTGTCTCCCACAGCCTTTAGTTGTGTCATCCCAAGCGGTACCTGCATTTTATTCCCAGGTTTTCGTGCCTCTCTTGCCCTAAATTATTCATTTTTTTTTAAGTGAAGGGCAGGGCCGGGAATGGCACTTCTTATGTTTCGAGACAATTTGCCGTTGTCATCCACGTCCCAGGGACAGGATGGTTCTTGCCTGGTGATCACTGGGGAATGCCCTGAGATCTCCCAAACCTCAGAGCAGCTTCATCCTCTTATCCAGACCCTGCTCTCATGCCAGTTCTTTAGATGAACAAAGTAGAAGCCCATTTTTTGGGATATCTCTCTGCTTCTTACCTTTCTCTGGCTGCTGTGGGATGACAATATTTGGGGTTTTTTTTTTCTTTCTGTGCACACATCCTAAGTACATTAAAAATGCTTTAATTCCTCCTAAACCCAATATTTTTAATGGAAATCAAGCCTGCAGAGCTCTGAAGAGGGAGGAGGCAGGTGGTTCTTGGGAGACACTGTGTCAGGATTAAAATATTCACAGTGGGCTTTCTTACAGCTTATATCCTGTTTTCAGAAACTGCTTTTAAGGTCAGACCTCGCAGATCTCCAGGTACTCAGTGATGCAGCTGGGGTGTGGGAATGGATAATCCAAGGCCTCTTCATGCTCTGGAAGCTTTTTAAGGATCTCTTGACATTTCAACCAAGTGCCTTTTTTTTTTTTTTTTTTTTTTTAATAATAGGCCAAACCTGAGAGCTCCTAAATCCCTTGGTGCCCAGGAATGTGCTAAAATGGGACATTTGACATGAATATTTCTGAGTGTTTGGGCATTGCTGGCTTTGAAAGCTTCACCCAGAGATCTGAGGGTGGGTTTTCAGAGAGACAAATGTTTTCCCAAAGCTGTGGGTGCACAAGACTGTTGTGCAAACACATTCAGGGACTTTCTTTGGTTAGGTGGGGAATTTTGTTGCTTTTTTTTTTCCCCCTAAATGCTTTGCTCAGGTCCTTGATGGAGAACAGAAGGAGCCTGAAGAGCTGGTCACAGCCACGCTGCGTAAAATGAAGGATCCCCTATCCCTTTTCCTCTCCTAACAGAGATACAGGAATGGAAACAGGGATACAGCTGGCAAAGTAGAAGGACAAAGTTATCTAAAGAAGTTTTGGTGTTTTTTTTTTTTGTAAAGTCAGAAATCCACTTAAAGATTTTTAAAGCCATAAATCCATCTTTTGGTGTTGGGAAGAGCCCATGCCTTGTGTGACACAGATCTGGGGTGTATGAAGTGGTGTGGAGATGAGACCACTTGGAATTCTGTTCCCTTCCCTTTGAAAAAATAATAAAAAAGAGGTTTTAAAGGGGAAAACCAGTCCTGGGTGCCTGGAAATTTCAGACCTCCCACACTTTTTCCATGTGCATGGAGGCAACAAAAGTGACGGGCTGAATAAAATAAGATTTCTGCGCCGCTTTTCTCCCACCTCCAACTTCTTTTCTGTTATTATTTTCACTTCTGTGAGATTGGTATAAAGCAAAGATTGAGAAAGAGGGTCTGCTGTAAAACACAGAGGGGTTGGATTTGTGACAGACTGCAGCAAAAAACCCTCTTTATTGCAATATGTAGCAGTCAGCATTTCAGATTTATTTCAGGTATTGCAAGAGTTAAGCAGTTTGGGGAAGGAATTGTCTGCTGCTTTTCCTGAAGTGCTTTACCATCCAGACTGTAGCCAGATGGCTGGGACTTTGAACAATGCATAAATAATTCCAAGCCAGGATCTAATAACGATAAAAATCACTAAAAATATGCGGAATGTGCCTACCTGGGGCTATGGATGTGTGCTGGATGTACAAGTGAGGCTTTGAAATGCAATCTGGAGGTTTCAGTCATGTTGTCATTGCATACAGTCCTATTCCTGAAACAAAGTGGGCTTTATCCGTATTTTTTTTATCATTTTGGATTTGTTAGCATCATTTCAATATTGTCAGCGATTTTTTTTTTTTTTTATTTCTTCGTGGGGTTTTCACATTAGTTGCTCGTCAGTGAAGAAGAAACCAGGCCCCGTTAACACCCTGACGGGGAGCAAAGGTGCACGTCGATGTGCAAGAGGAGTAAGAAAATGGACACTGAGGCGAACAAAAGTTTTCTTTTAGGAGATTAAACTTTCTGGAGATCAGAGAGTTTGGATCACTTTGGATTTGGGGTGTGCCTGACACCCCCTGCTCTCACAAGATGAGGGTCATTGAGTCATTAGTGTGTTTTATGTCAATGCTTCTTTTTCCTTCCATACCCTCAGATTTGACTTAGAAGGAATCCAGCTTTGCTTTATTTTGTTTATTTTTATTTTATTTTATTTTATTTTATTTTATTTTATTTTATTTTATTTTATTTTATTTTATTTTTTCATTTTATTTTAATTTCAGTTTATTTTAATTCCTTTTTAATTTTTACTTTATTTTATTTTAATTTCTTTTTGTTTGTATTTTATTTATTATTATTTTATTTCATTTTAATTTTAGTTTAATTTCTTTTTTATTTGTATTTGTATTTTATTTTATTATTTAATTTTATTTGCATTTTATTTAATTTAATTTTATTTTAATTTCATTTTCTTTTAATTTTTTATTTTTTTAAATTTTATTTGTATTTTATTTTATTATTTCATTTTATTTTAATTTCATTTAATTTTAATTTATTTTTTGATTTTATTTTTATTTTCTTTTCTTTGTATTTGCATTTTATTGAATTTTAATTTAATTTTAGTTTAATTTACTGATATTTTTTAAATTTTTATTTTTTAATTTGTATTATATTTCATTTTACTCGATTTCATTTTATTTTAATTTATTTTTTATTAATTTAATTTAATTTAATTTAATTTTTAATATTTTCTTTTAGTTGTATTTTATTTTATTTTATTTTAATGTCCAATCCATGTTCCCCAGGAGGATGATATGGGAAATGGTATTTATGGACTTTATCAATCTGTCTCCATACGTGTCTGGCTTCCATGGAAGAAGGGAGGGAGAAGAATATCATCACCACTGCTTGGGAGCTTTGCCTTCCACAATGATCAGGAGTCCAGCTGGAGAGTCAGGAGGCTTTGTGAGCTGTTCCATCTCCTCTGCTGTTCTCTTTGAGGTCATTTCTTTGCCTGGGCCGATTTTTGGGTGTCAGGAAACAAAGACGACCTGGCGGCCTCTGGTTCTAAAGGGTCATAACACAGAGGTCCCGGTAAATGCCTAAAGGAGCAGAGATGTCGGATTCCAGGCTGAGAAGCAGCAGAATTCCTGGGAGGAGGCTCTTCCAGGCCTTTTAATGACCCCCAGTGGCCAGAGATCAGTTTTCTCCTCAGCTTTGCAGAAACACGTGCCCGGGGAAGGGAAAGACTTTGCAGCAAAACTCACGTCCGGAACTTTGGCGGTGCAGGAGCCAAGCACCAAGAAATAACGTGGATAAATCAGCTCCTGCCTGGGGCACAACAGACCTTCCTTCTGGCAGTGATGGATACTGGGCTTTCTCAGCTCCTTGAGCTCGGCTTCCTCTGCCTGTGCCTGCATTTGGAAGACCAAAAAAAAATAGATCAGAATATTGGCTGTGCCCCCTGGGAGGAGCATCACCAGGTTTGAAGATGCAATCTTTTGAAAGCAAACTCTGGTCAGTGTGCTCTAATGCAGGAGCTGTTCTGCACCTTTTTTTACCTTATTATTTTGCTTTTGTTTTCACCTCATTACTTTCCTCTTTTTACCTCATTATTTTCCTTTTTTAAATATACTTGATAACTTGGAGACTTCAGAGGAAATCTAAAGCTAATTCTGCATTTGGATGTTCTGGTGGACTTTGTTTTTCTGTTTTTTTTTTTTAAGAGAGGATGTCTCTAGTCCTAGGTAAAAAATTAGAAAATGTAAAATGCCTGTTGATACCTGCATTGATGTCAAACTTGTGATTGCTCTCCTCAAAGATAACTGGTAGAAGTTTGTGCTTCAGAGGCTGAGGAACACGTTTGAGCTGGAGCAAGGAGGCTTGAGAAGCAAATCAAGTGCTTGAGGATGTTTGTAGAAACTTGTTTTTCCCTCACGACTTGCACATATGAGGGTCATTAACACACAAGGCTCTATAATCACAAACTCTAATATTAAACCACATGAAGAGCTTATTTTTTATGATTTAGGGGTTTACTTTTGGTGATTGGTCCAAAACTGATCACGGAAGAGTCAAAGCACCCATCGGTGTGTGAACCTCACTGTGGGAAGGCATCACCATGGCCAAAGGTTCTTCTGAGCACAAAGAGGGACAAACTATTCCTGTGACCCTGAAGAAATGTAATGAGGAATATATAAGGGTAAGAGGATTAAACCCTTCTCCTTCAAGGTTTTAAAGAAACTTCTAAGAAATGAAGGCTTTGAAGGACCATTCCCACACTGGTGACCTCTCTAGTTTGTAGCTTTTCCATAAGTCCTAGAGGCAGGTATTTAAACCTAGAAACTAATATAAAATATGAATAATAAAATAAAATATGAATTTCTATCTGATCCCTTGGCTCAGATTTTCTATCATACCTGTGCTTGCCTTGGGAAAAGTTTGGTTTGGGGAAAAGTCTTCTAAATTTTCCACTGGAAAATGGCAAGAAGGTTAAAGAGGATAAAGAATCAGCTGTGGCTGCCCCATCCCAGGAAGTGTTCAAAGGCCAGGTTGGATGGGACTTGGAGCAGCCTGGACTAGCAGAAGTTGTCCCTGCCCATGGCAGGGGGGTTGGAATGAAATGATCTTTAAAATCCCCTCCAGTCCAAACCATTCTATGTTTCTACGATAAAACCGTCGAGAAATGGGACTGTCGTCCCCAAGGCAGAAGAAGTGAGGAGCAGCAGTTTGCCCTGTCTGCACATTTTAATTTCCTTGCAGCAATTAGGGATGGACCAAGGTAAAGTTGCAGCCCCACTTGGTTAAAAAGCACCTTTCCTGGGCAACCTGTTCAAACGCTGCCCGGTGTTAGTGCAACCACCCGCGAGATCAGAGGAGAACCATTTTGTGCCCAGTGAGTTTCCCTTTCCTGAGGCTGGAGCGGGAATAAATAATTTATTTTGTTCATAGGAAAGCATTAATGTGGGGCAGAGCAGAGTCCTCATTCAGACGTGACGCCCTGACATTCCCAGTGACTGCGTTTTGTGCAGGATCAAACACTGACCAAGCTTTCGTGGTAATTCTTCAAGGTCAAGTTCCTGTGTCCAGAAAAGGACCCAGCTGAGTGGGAAACGCTGCTTGATTGAAGTCTGCAAAGCATAACTCGTGTCCTTGCATCTGCAGTGACATAATTTTGCTCTGGGATTTTGGAGCAGGAGCACGTAAGGAGATTGTAATACAGCAGGCATGTTTGATGTCCTGTCCTAAATCCCAAACTATTAACTCAATTAATGTTGTAGGCTCTTAACACCTTTCCCTGCTCAGGAGCTGCCTTGCGTGAGGCTGGGAAATGATGCTGCTTCACCTTTCTTGGCCTTGTAGAGGCAGAAATTTGTGCTGTTTGGTCTGGATTAATTATTTCCCTCCCAGGGTCCTGATCAGTCTTTGATGGAGAGCTCCAAGCGAGCTTTTAGCTCTGGGGTTAAGCAGCTTCGTGCCAGGGGCAGCTGCACCTTGTCAGTGTGTGTGTAGAGCTGCATTTGTAGGCACACAAACCAAAATCCACTTTCTAAAGTGTTGCAAGGGTGTTTCAAAGGGTAAATGAGGGGTTTGTTTTCCCCGCTGTAAAGGTGGATAATATGGTTATGCACTCTTTTTAGCTTGAGTGGTGCTGTCCCCTGACACAACCAGCCTGGTTATGTGCAAGTGTTTGTCTGTTTCTTTAGAGAGGTGCTGGTGCAGGAAAAAGATGCAAAATTGCTCCAGTTGATTTGCTGTTTGGGTGGACAAAGAGAAGGCTTCGGTGGTTAAGTTGCCATCTGATGTGGAGATGAAATTCTCTTGGAACCATGTAGTGATGTATCACTGAAGATGAGCTATTTTGAATAGGGGATTTCTTAATCAGATTTTTTTTTTAGGTATCTTTAAAGTGTTTAGTTTAGGTCTGCAGCTTGTCTGGAAATATTTGGGGCCTGGAAGCAGTGTCCTCATAAGAAGGCCTCCATCTTTCCTCCATAAGGAGGGAAGAGGAGAGGGTGGGGAATGTAGAAACTTGATTTTCCTTAGCGTTCAGGACAGGAGTGAAGAGTTGGATATCCCAAGGTCTTGCCTCAGACCTGACACTAATTCCTTCCCCATTTCTGGGCAAAATCTGAAGCAGCACTTCTTTCCCTGATGATGTTGATAATTTGTGTTTCCCACTGCTCTTCCCTTTGTAATTTTGAAGCATATTGAGGATCTTGCTGTGATTATGAAAATTGCAAGGAAATATTTCTGTGCTTCCAAGCTGGCGGACTGGGCAACAAGGCAGGAGGGAAAAAAACCCTGCCATCTACTTCTTAGGAATCAAAAGGCTGGTAGAGGATGGGGAGAAGAGCTGGGGTGTCCAGTCTCCTGTCAGATGATGCCTTAAAACACACATTATATAGATTTTAGCCCAGACATTTTGCCTCTTGTTAATTCCCTCGCTCCCGAGGGCGTTTCATCATTGTAAAGGTCTCGTTGCAGATTTTGCTTGGAGTGCTAAAAGCTTTGCTCCCCTCTGCCTTCCTCTGTGATTTAAAAGCCACAGATGCTGATACATCTCCGAGACAGAATCTATTACACTTTTCCTGCCAAGCAGAGCTGTGGCACTTGCTTTATTTCCCTCCTCCCAACACTCAATTTGTTCTTTGTTGGTGCTCAGCTGGCCATGCTGCAGAGCACCAGCAGGGCTCCCTCTGTGCAGTGGTTCCCATTAGCTGTCTCCTTCTTAATTTCATTATCCATTTCTAATGGATATTTAATGTCTGAGCTGAATTTACAGTACCGAGGAAGTGTTTTGGGGAGGGCACGGTTGACCATCCACCACTTTCCTGTAGAGAAGATCTCCAGGATGGGAAATGCTTTTATTGGTGCTTTTTTTCTCTTTTTTTATCCTGAATGTGGATGCTGGAGAATTCACATGTGTGTACTGAGCTTCCTACCAGTTTCCAGCAGTTTCCACCCAGATCTCTCCCCTCTCTCATTTTTGTCCCACCTAAGGTGAATAGAACGGCAAAATTGCAATTTCTCAGGCATGAAACCTCGTGTGACCATATTTTATACGGTTAAAGCCAACAAACAAATGAAGAAACCCTCCAAATAAAACCCCCAACCAGAGCTATCTGCTGTCTGGAAAGTTTCTTGCTTTTGCTTTACAGTTGGAGCTGGGAAATCGGGGTGTAGTTTTGAAAGTGGAAGCAGAGTTTCCTCCAGGGACCAACTGCCATAAAGTGAGAAATAAGAAAATGAAAACTGTTAATATTTATGTGAACACCAGTGACCAAAGCTAATGGAAGGGGGATCAGTATTCATCCCCTGGAAAACAGATATTATATCTGCCTCTATCATCCCTTTTCTGCTGAGCTTCTGGTGCTTTTATTCACTGTTTTATTTCCTTAGCAAAGACTTACAAGTTGTGTTTTCCCTCCACAGAGGGACAGGCAGTGACAACAGAGTAGGATGGGCAGTGCTGCCTTTTCGAAAGGCAAGGACAGGAAAGATCTTGCTGATGCTTCAGGTGTGTTGTGGTGATTTTGAGGTTTGTTAAAGCAAAGCCTGGGAACTGTAATATGTGTGATCTGCTCCATCAGGTATTTCCTGGACCATAGAGTGGTTTTAGCTGAATTCCTCTGGAGGGGATGAGCGTTTTTTCATCCCAGTATAACTGATACTCGTGCTGGAAATAAGTCTTCCTTCTTTTCAAGGGCAGCTGCTCCCAGTAAAGGGAGCTTTGGGATGAATTTCCCCCTTCCACGGCCTGCAATCTGCTCCACGGCAAGAGGGGATGGAAGGTGTTGGTTTTTTATTTTATTTTTACTTTATAAACACTATTTATGTTATAAATACACTAAGCAGCATTTTTTAACTCTGAAGAAAACCAGGAGTGCTCAGCACTTCGGCCAAAACCAGGCTCTGTGTTGCAAATGCATCTCACCCTCTGGAGGGGAAGGAACAGAGGTGTAAGTGGCTTTACCAGAAGCGATATCAAGTCACTTCGTGCACTTTGCTGGAGGGTTGCTCAGGGAAACTGCAGAGCCCACAGCTCTCACTCCCATTTTCACGTCTTTACCCGCTGGAGAGGCTCATTTGGTGCATTCTCCTAACGGGGCACGAGGCTCTGTGAGCCACCAGCTTAGCTGCCCATTCAGGATGGCTGGATTTAGTTCAGAGCTGCTCTTAAGTTAATCCAGACAGGGCTGTTCAGCTCAGAAGCGCTGCCCTGATGTGGCTGCGAGCCTTCAGTCTGTGCCTGGCAGGTTTGTGCCTCTTTGGTGGACGGGGATTTGGGAAACCGGGTGTCCCTGCCCATGGTTGGGGTTTGGAAGAAGATGGTCTTGAAGAAGACCCATCTTCCAACCCAAACCACTCTATGGTTCTATGATTTTTTTCATGTCTTGTAAGGAAAGAAAAAGAGGAGATGAGAAAAGTGATGCTAGCTCGGTACAGGTGCTTCCCCACAGACTCTGTGAGTGCTTTCAATTATGCCAATAAAATTAATTTCTTGCCCTTGGAGCCTCCAGAGGATTCACTGAAGTTGGCCAGTGTTCTTCCCCCGTGCTTCGGCAATGCCAAAAAATTGGCTAAACACTAATCACTGGAGTCTGTAAAACAAAAAATACAAGAGGTCAAAAGAACAGCTAAATATTGGGGGTTTAATTTATTTTGAGCACTAGGGGAGGAAAAATTGCTGTTACTTGCAATTTGCCCACAGCTTAGAAATATAAAGAAATATATGTAGTCGTAGAATCACAGAGTGGTTTGGGTCGGAAGGAAACTTAAGAATCATTGAGTTCCAACCCCTTGCCATGGGCAGGGACACCTTCTACCGTCCCAGGTTGCTCCAAGCCCTGTGCAACCTGGCCTTGGACACTTCCAGAGATGGGGAAGCCACAGCTTCTCTGGGCAACCTGTGTCGTGGCCTCCCCACTCTCCCAGGGAAGAATTCCTTCCTAATATTTAACCTAAATGTCTCCTCATTTAGTTTAAAACCATCATGCCTTGCCCTATCACCATCTTCCCATGTGAAAAGTTGTTCTCTCTCTCTTTTAGAAGCCCCCTTTAAGTGCTGAACGCACATGTTTGGGTACATCAGATACACAAATCAGGTAGATCCGGCTTTGTTCTTTGCACAGAAGGACTGGTAGGACTTAAATATGCTGGAAGCAGAGAAGGTCACTCATTTCTTCAGAACTCTAGTTTCCAGGAGAGGGTTGGATGAGTCTGCCTGGCGAGGACACGGTGTGGTGTAAGTCCAATTTCCGTTTTGAGAAAACAGACCTCACAGACTGGCTGAAAAAGGCTGGCCTGGCTGCCTTAAATGAATAAGCACCATATAACAGAGTGCCTGCCTTCAGTCCTGGCTGGTTTTTGGGGGGCTCCAGCCTTGCCTCACGGGCGAGAGAGCTCGTTACTCTTGGAGGAGCCGTTAACAGACATATGTCCGTGGGATCGGGCCCACCCCGAAGAGCAGATTTAATTACACGCATGGCAAGCTCGTGGACTTGCTGGAACAAAGAAACATCCAGTGCAAGCTCTTCTGGGGAGGAAATGTTTAATCAGGCGTGTTTTGCGCAGAGAGTTGGCGCGACGGAACGTCAGGGAGCAAATTCATCCCCGGCACCGGTGCAAAAAAATGGTGATTAATAAAATTATAACCATTTATTCCACTAATACTAGGGTTTAACCAGACTGGTTGTGTCTTCTCCCTGATTCAGGAGATAGGAGATAGGATACAATTATTTTCATATACATGAAGCTCGGATAATGTGATAGCTCAAATGCTTACTCTCTAGTTGCTGATTTAATTATATGAAATGTCAAGTTAGTTTAAGAAATACTGGGGAAAACCCCTGCCTCTGTCAAGTAGGAATATGCCAAGTGTTTCAGAAGACAACTTGTACCTTACTATTGGAAAAAAATAAAATAAAAATCAGGCCAGAAAGCAACACTGTGCAATGTGTAACGTATCTTGAATATTACAGGAAAATTGGGGCAATAGATGGGATTTTCTCTCGTATTTTGAAAAGTGAATGAACCAGCTTTGGTTGGGGGGGGAAGAAGTGTTCACTGGATTTGTAGTTAATGAGGTTCCGCAGAGTGACCTGCATTTGACACGTGAAGGTGAACTTTGCTAGGCCCAAAGCGCAAAGATTGATACTTCAGTACATGCATATCTAAAGGAAAAGCAGACAAGTCGAGGGTTCTGCTGCCACTGGGTCCCCTGCCTCGAGGAAATGGGCTTCTGATCCGGAAGAAAGGCCAGGGCGAATAAAAGGGGTGGATGTGCTCTTTGCTGAGATCAGAGAGCCCTGGGGGTTCTGAAGGGCAGGAAAACCACGTCAGTTTAACAAGTTGCCGTGGTTTGTTTGTCTGCTGAACCTGATGCCAACGTGACATAAAACCAACCCACCTAAATCTTTCACGTGGGTGCCAGCAAGGCTGATTTATCTTGGTTTGCTGTTGGCCTGTAGTTCCATCACTTCAGTGTAACTGGCATTGAAGTCCAAGTCCTAAATACTGACACCAATCGCTCTCCTTTGTCACCAGGAACTCTGCACAGGGCACCCCACAAATATCCATCGTCACTGAACCTGACTTTCTAGGAGTGATCATTGAATTTCAGAGGTGTCTTTCTGGTTGGATGTAGCCCCCCTGCCAGATGTGGATGGTGTCTGGATCACATCCTCTGCAAAAGCCGGGCCACTCCATCAGCCCTCAGAAGTTTACTTTGACGTAAACTGCTTCTGAGGTGCAAAATATTTGGAAATCTCTTCTGAACACAGGGGCTGAATTTAGTAACATCCTTGTGGCATTATTGGATCAACAAGCATTTTGCACACCAGTGTCATAAGAGCGTTTGAAGAAATAATTGGTTGCTATTTTGGGGTAGAGCTTAAGGAGAAAAATATTAATACCAAGTGAGGAACTTTGTCGGTATTTAAGAAATACTTTGCCAGACTTGGGAAGATAAGTGTCTTGTCAAGAAGAACAGACAATAGCTTCTTTTACTAATTATGGACAAAGACTGTCTGAATTTTAAGAAAGCTATCTAGAAAGAGGCAATACTTTTACATAGGCATTAAGAGTATTTTTGGTGCTCTTCGAATGACAGTTTTGCCTTCTCAGTAGGTTTTTGCAAGATCAGTGATCTCTGGATGGGGGACTAAATGTCTCATTCCATGAGACAAAAGTGCTCACAAGGCTCTTCAGCACACACAGGTGTTCTCTGAATGATATTGTAGATACTGAGACCAGCTCTGGATGGATCTTGGAGGCCTGTTCCAACCTTAATGATTTTGTGATAGTCAGGTCCAGTCAAACCTCTGGAAAGGATGTCACAAATTGTACTGATAAAGGAAGAGGTGCATATCTTATAATAAGCCAGTGGTGCCATTGCTGCTGCTCTGAAGACTCATTTATTTTGGGGAGCTGAGAAGCCTGGGTTTCTTTTCCTCAAAGCTTTGGAATTCATCCAAATTCAACCTCCAGTACCTAAAGGGAGCCTACAGGAAAGCTGGAGAGGGACTTTTTACAAGGGCGTGGGGTGACAGGGCAAGAGGGAATGGTTTTAAACCGTGAGAGGGTAGGTTTAGATTAGATATTAGGAAGAAATTCTTTTCTGAAGGATTGATGAGGCACTGGAACAGGTTGCCCAGAGAAACTGTGGATACCCCATCCCTGAAAGTGTCCAAGGCCAGGTTGGATGGGCTTTGGAGAAACCTGGGATAGTGGAAGTTGTCCCTGCCCATGGCAGGGGGTTTGGAATGAGGTGATCTTTAATGTCCCATCCAACCCAAACTATTCTGTGATTGATTCTATGGTTCCATTCAGCAAATTCCAAAAATGTTCTAATTGTGCTGCTGTGTCTGTGTGGACATGTGTGATTGGGGGATGTTGCTGCCCTTCCTCTCCTTAAAGTTCTTAAATCATGAACACACATCTCTCTTTGGTTGTTATCTCCTTTAATACATGTAAGATGGTATCAGTCAGTTCCCAAAATTGACATTCCAGACCATTTCTGTCTGTATATAAATCCATGGATGGATTTATTTTTTTTTCCCCTTTGTTTGTCATACATTTTCTGGTTCTGTGGATTTCTTTAGGTGCAATTTCTTGGAACACTTGTGTTAAACCTCCTGTTCCTAGTCCTGCAGACCCTGGCAGGGCTTCTGAGTGATCATTTGACTGGCACGAGGGCTGAGTTATCCTGCCAGCCTGTCCTTATGGCCAGAATCATGGAATTCTGCATATTGGTACAGGGAGCTGCAGGGAGATGGAAACGGTGGAAGAACTCCACAGTGGAAGAAAAAGAAAGGGAACGGAAAGGGAAAGGGAAAGGAAGAAGGAAAGGGAAAGGGAAAGGAAGAAGGAAAGGGAAAGGGAAAGGGAAAGGGAAAGGGAAAGGGAAAGGGAAAGGGAAAGGGAAAGGGAAAAGGAAAGGGAAA
>JAWMRA010000078.1:148112382-148141965 GCA_035584735.1 Pseudotriccus pelzelni | reverse complement strand
AAAAGAAAAGAAAAGAAAAGAAAAGAAAAGAAAAGAAAAGAAAAGAAAAGAAAAGAAAAGAAAAAAGAAAAGAAAAAAAGGACTTTTTTAAAGCCTGAAGTAATGGGCAAACCTATCAAAAATGTATTTTTTCACTTGGAAGTAATGTGAAATCTTGTTAAAAATTTGAAGTATGTTTTTATGCCTTGGCTGTACATAAATAATTATTTCCTAAGTAATCACCTGATCTCAATCAAGAAAACACAAAAGAAACCCTAAAATTTCCATTATCTTCTTTCCCTCAGACCGCTTTCACTCCTTTTCCCATCAGGTCAGTCTTTATGGCAGCTGAGCACCTTTCAGTTTTTCAAGCCAAGTTTGGGGACTTGTGTGTGTCAAACACTCCACATTTAACTGAATGACTTCACTCGTGTAGTTTTGGGCTCAGACTGACCTTGGAGGAGTTTTGCCATGTTTTTCACATCATTGACTCCAAGTCCAGCTCAGTTCTAGAGTTTGCTGCCTCCCAAGGGAATCTGCGGCTTTCACCTGATGTTACATAAAAACACCAGCAAAAGAGAGTTTTTATTAATCTTTTTGGCAGTAATTGGCATCATCCACCTGCCCAAACCACACCAGTGGGGAAAGCATTTGCTGGTGTAAAACACTGCCTGCTCCTCCCCCTTTTTCCTTACAGTGTGTGAGTCAGAGCCTTTAATTCTCTCTGCTACAGTTCCCTCTAAATTAGGGATAATTGTTGCCTTCCTCACAATTCTGAGGTATATTGGAAAGTGAGGTTTGGAAATATATTTTGTTTTTCAGACACAGATATTGCAAGATTAGAGTTTCCACCTACTTTTTCTTGTCATTCCTGGAGTTTCATCAGATGTTGTCTTTGCTGCTGCTCCTCCTCAATGAGAGGGCTCCTCACACTCTTCCCCTGTTTCAGTGTGGGGTCTATCCCGTGGGAGAGAATCCTCCATGAGTTTCTCTAACAGGAGTCCTCCCCAGGGACCGTGGTTCTCCAGGAACTGCTCCACCACGGGTCCCTTCCATGGGGTGCATTCCTTCAGGAACAGGCTGCTCTGGTTTGGGTCCCCCATGGGCTGTAGGTGGATCTCTGGGCTGCAGGGGCACAGCTGCCACACCGTGGTGAGGATAAACACCTGAGAGATGCTCAACAGAGAGAAGTAAAAGCTGGACACAGTGACCTGCATTTGGTGAGGCTGGAGAGTGGCCTTGTGGCCTGATGACATGACTTGTCAAGAAGAGGCCTCTAAACAAAGCAGGAACGGAAGACCAGCTCCAAATAATTCCAGGCTGCAGAGCTTGAGTTTTCCCTTTGCTTTCAGCTTTTCTCTGCCACCCACTCGATGTCCTTCAAGCACTGAGTGCTGGGAGCTGACTAATGCACTGGTGTTTATCCTCCACCGTGCCATAACGAAAAGTGGCTCTGGTTCATTGAATCTGCAAGTTAAACTCTCATCAGAGACCTGGGCAGTCTCAGCCCTCCTCAAAGATCTTGTTTGCTGCATCTCCTGTCCATGTGTTTGTTTTAATAAGCAGATACCGGAGGAGCTTGTAGCGCTGCTGCCCAGCTTGAGGCTTTGCCCAAGGCAGGGTGTGATCCAACCCTCAGTGCTGCAGAAGAGACAGGATAAGTGGGAATGGCTTCAAACTGAAAGCAAGTAGGTTTAGGTTAGATTTTAGGAAGGAGTTCTTCCCTGTGAGGGTGGGCAGGCCCTGGCACAGGTTGCCCAGAGAAGCTGTGGCTGCCCCATCCCTGGAAGTGTCCAGGGCCAGGTGGGACAGAGCTTGGAGCAACCTGGGCTAGTGGGAGGTGTCCCTGCTTATGGCATGAGATTGGAATGAGATGATCTTGAATGCCCCTTCCAACCCAAACCATTCTGTGATTCAATGATTCTAAGCATGATTTTTCAAGAAAGCCAAGTGGACAGATGGTGGTTACGTCTGCAAACACAACTTGACATTCCTGTGTGTGGAAGTGAGGAAGCGCTGGACAATACCTGGATTTACATATTGGGTTTGGTAGCAGAGATTTGAGCAGCAAAAAGTGGGATATCTTTCCACAGGTCGTTTTTTTGCTGCCTGCTTAGGGTGGATTATCTTCCCTCTCGTTATCCCTGCTTATTTTTTTTGCACAGAGCTCCAGTCGAGCTTAGAGAGCCACTGCCTACATGGGACAGGGGTGGAGAGGGAACCTTATGTAAGATGTAAAATTGCCAAATAGAGGGCAGAAGGTCTGAATTTTTATTTCCCAGTATAAGAGGATATAAAGCTATTAGAAAGTGTCCAAAGGAGGGCTATGAAGATGGAGAAGGACCTTGAGGGGAAGCCGTATGAGGAGCAGCTGAGGGCACTTGGTGTGTTCAGCTGGAGAAGAGACTGAGGGGAGACCCCATTGCAGTTCCAACTTCCTCAGGAGGGGAAGAGGAGGGGCAGACCCTGATCTCTGCTCTGTGGGGTCAGGGACAGGACCCCAGGGAATGGCCTGGAGTTGTGTCAGGTCAGGTTTAGGTTGAATATCAGTGAAAGGTTCTTCCCCCAGAGGGTGGTTGGGCACTGACCAGGCTCCCCAGGGCAGTGGGCACAGCCCCAAGGCTGACAGAGCTCAAAGAGCGTTTGGGCAATGCTCTCAGGCACGTGGTGTGACTCTTGGGGTGTCCTGTGCAGAGTCAGGAGTTGGACTTTGATGATCCTTCCAGCTCAAGACAAATCTGTGATTCTGTGATTCTCTCCTTGGCAGGTTCCAAAGTGGTCGAGACCTCCCCTCCATTTGGCTTTTGTTGCCGTTTTTTTCAAAGGCACTGTTGTTTTGCCACACAGCAACTGGGGTGGGAAGGGATAAAGTGGCTCAGACAGCTCAGAAGAGGAAGATTAGCTTTGCAAAATGCCTATTATTTGCTTATTTAGCCCAGGAACCATTGTCATTTGGAGGGTGGGGGAAGAGAGAGAAGAGAGGGATGTTATCAACAGTACTGATTGGTTCTTTTTTTACTTTTATCCTCTCCTCTGTCACAATAAAATGAATGCCTTTCCTTGAAGAAATATGTATTTTTCTCAATTTCCAGAGGATAAACGTGAAGTTTAATTAGATTCTGTGGTTCAGAATTACTTCTCATCTGCTGATCACTTTAATTAAATTATTCCAAGGATTGGAGAGTATTAATCTGGTGGTTGGAGAACTGAGCAGGGGCTTGGGAAGTTTTGTGCGGTGATTCTTCCCTGGAAGCAGTTTCCCTGTAACCACACCTGGCTCCATGTTTCTGTTTTCCTTCCAACTCGTGCTAATAATCTCTCTTCCTGGGATATCAGGGAGATGGCATAATACCTAGAAGTGTGTGTGAAACATGTAAGACATTATGGAAATTATGCTCTGCATTCATCAAAATGACACGTACATTAAAAAAAAAACTCAACAATTTCATTAACAGCACGCTTGGAATTTTCATGAGAAACGTGGAGGGTTTAGCAAAGATTTAATAGCAGCTGCTGTTAGTGTTCTCACTTTGTAGGACATCTCAGGAAAATATTTGCATTGAGAAGGTAATATTCTATAAAATTTGCTTGATGTATACATTGCCACATCACATACATGAAACTGCCAGAAGATGAAGAATTATCACTAATACTCTTACATTAACAAATGAGCAGAGGAATTTTGATATTTTCATTAATTTTCTGGCTTTGAAAATCACAAAATAAACTTTGGTTTGATTTTGGGGGGGTTCTTATATTTTTTTTTTTTTTTTTTTTTTTTTTTTTTTTTTTGTGAGTCTTTTGGTTCTGGGGTTTTGATTTTCTTTCCTTTAAAGCAGTGAGGGATGACCAGGTCCCTGCTTCATATTGCTGGAGTCTCAGTCTATATGACTGAATATTGTCATGATTCCTGCTGTGAAATGCAAAGACCTGTGCCCTACAGATGTTAAATGCACTGAATCTAATGGCAATATCTCCAGGGATTTCCAGGTTTATCAGAATGTAGAGCCTGAGAGACTGTGCAGTGCCTGGCTGTGTCCTCACCCAAAACAATTTGTTATGGCTTTCTCCTATGCTTTTCTCGTGTGTGTTGGGTAGGGCAGATGTCTTGCAAGTCACTAGAGCAACTATTTAATGCATAATTCTATTTTATGCAATGCAGTGTAATGCAAACCAATACATATCTCTCTGTTTTGGTTGCACTTCTCTCTCTGTGTATTTTCTGCTGAACTCAAATTCCTGTGGTTTCACTTGGTGTTTTTTTTTTGTTTTCTTCCTACTCTTATGAGCATCTCTGTGCTGTGGTGGAGGCAGAGTTTGTCCATCCCAAAGGAGGTCATAGCTTGCCAAAAAAAAACAAAAACAACAAGGGCTCTACATGCCTCAATGAAAGGGAGCTGCAGCTGTAAAGCAGATGAATTATTTTATACCTATTGATGTTGGATGCTGGGAAACACGTTTATTAGCATTGATTTGGCCTTAAAACATCTGCAGTGGCTGTTCCTTTGCAGCCCTTTGCTGCTTCCCACTGTCAGTGCCTGGTTTCATGGATACCCTTCCCAGTGAAGCTTCTCCTGATGCGCAGCCAGGTGGGAGTGACAAGCTGTGAGACAGCACAGGGAAGTTTTCCTGCCTCTGCTGCAGCTTTAATTGGCTCCCTCTCCTGAGCTGATTCCCTGACAGTGATTTTCCTGCGTGGACTTGCCTCCAAAGTTGTCCTAAGACGTGATGGACAGACTTGCTTGGCACAGCAACACCTTTCCAGCAAGGTGGCCAGTTGTTGCTGTGCAGCACAACTGAGGTGTAGCAACAAGGGGATTCATTTGTCCGTGAATGAGCTGCCTAATTTAGGGAAAGCATGAATGGGGTCGTTGCTTAACGCTCCTTTTGGCACAGAAAGGACCATTTCCCTCGACACAGTGGTGGCCTTTCCTCTGTCCCCACCCCGAGGGCTCCCTGGCAGGGCTGGGAGCTGCATCTCAGACAGAAGGATTGGTCTGTCCCGTCCTCAAATCAAGCTCAAGTCAAAGTTGCTTTATTGACTTAACTGTAATGCAAGTATTGCCAAATCTAATCCATGGGAATTAAATGGCAATTATCCATTTATTTGAGCTGGCTCCTTCCTCCCTCTGTGCTTTCAGCTCTCTGTCAGCTTGCAGGCTGCTCTCCTAACTGAATGCTGCTCGGTGCCAGCTCTGCCTGGGGGAAGGGATGGGGGCAGCTCTTGACCCCCAGAGAGAAAGGGAAGGCTGCCCAGACAAAGCTGAGGGTGTGTTCACTTGGAGGACAAAGCTGGAGGACTTCCAGACCTGCCTCCTTTCAGGTGGTTGTAGAGAGCAATAAGGTCTCCCCTCTGAGCCTCCTTTTCTCCAGATGAAACCCCAGTACCCAGTACACCCACTTTTTTGTCTTTTTTTTTGTGGCTTGGGACTGTCAGACACGAAGACAACACTGATTAGATTTCCCACCTCCATGGAGTGGACATCCCAAGCCAGGGAGATTTGCCTTGGGCATGGATGGTCCTGCTCCCCCCTCCCAGCTCAGGTGTGTCCTCCAGCCCCTGCCTGAGGTAAGCTGGTGCCTCCAAGAAAACTGCCCTCCAGGAGGTGGGTGAAGGGGAGGTGCAGGCACGTGAGAGCTGAGCAAAGGAAATATTTACAGGCTTTTTTGGGCATCCTGATGGGTTTTCTTCAAAAAAAAAAAAAAGCAGTAGGACTGTGGCACCTTCATCCGTGCAGAAAACATATTTCTTTTTTGGTAGGTTTTTTTTCCCAATAACCTGTTTTCCAGGTGGAATCATTCCAACTGCAGGTGAATTTCTGCTGAAGCTGCTGCTTGAGTTTTTCACTGTTCAGAACAGAGGCTGGTTTGGGAATAGTCTGCTCTCCACATCCCACCAGTCCTGTGCGCATTTTAGGCTTTGGCATCAGTGCAAGAAAACAGTTTTGTTGTGGCTGTAAAACAATTGATGCTGTGGTATGTAATCCAGTGCCAGCACAGGAGCATCCCTTGGGATCTTCTGGAGCGTCTTCAGTACAAGGTGTCACATTCCAAGGGCTCTATTTAAAGAGAATTGGGATAATCTGTTGCCCTGTTAGTGGGACTGCTGGTGCACACCGGCTCTAAGAAGCTCTTTCCCATGAAAAAAGGATTTTTGGTGATTCCAAAACCAGGAGAATACAAAAAAAAATTGGGGTAACTCCATCACTGCTATGTGAAGGGACATTGGTAAATGCATGATGGGAGCTCAGCTTTCAAAAGGGAACAGGATTGTGCCTTTCCTCATGTCATGTCTTGTAGGACAACCCTAAATATCCAACCTGGCCTTGAACACTTCCAGGGATGGGGCAGCCTCAGCTTCTCTGGGCAACCTGTTCGTATCCAATGGCCAGTATAATAAAATCACGGAACGATTAAGGTTAGAAAAGACCTTTAAGATCATCAAGTCCAACCATAAACCTCACCCTGACAAGTGCACCACAAAATCACATTCTGAAGTGTCATCTTAGTGTCCTTCCAGTAGGGAAACAGGGTAAGAACAAAACAGTCTTCAAAAAAATCTGTTTATTACAACCCCTGGAGTCAAAATCTATGTTTTGACCAAAAAGAAAAAAATTATAATGAATTATAAACAAGGTGAATCTTGTTTATGATCATTGAGCTTTGTTCTTAAATCAAACGGAGCTTTTGTTCTTAAAACAAACAAAAAACATTTTGAGAAATGTAAGCCTCCAACTTTCTAATGGTGGCGTAAGAATTTTAACTTCCTTTGTCTGTCAAGTTGATTTTTTGTATTTTTTTTATTTTTTTTAATTATTATTTTTACAGCATTTTAAGACAATGGCATGGAAGTCCCCAGACATAGTCCCGGCTCATTTAGGCACAGCCTTGCTTTTAATGACACGTTCCTGCTGGAAATGCTCCTTTTAAAAGTGTTGTTTTCCACCTACTCAGACAAGCCTACAGGTGCAAAACTTCGCTGGAAGTTTTGAAATGCTGTTATTTAGTCACGATCTCGGGTGGAAATACATCTGGCCCTGGCATTAGCAGTAAGTAGCATTATATTCTTTCTTCTTGGCGTGTCTTTCAGCTCTTGCAATCGTGGATTTTAAAGCTGGAAGGGGGATCATGAGATTATTTCGTCAGTCTTTCTGAATCACCTGTATACTAAAACCCGACTGCAGTATTATTTGATGTATATTCAGCTCCTTGCAGCTGGAACCCAAAGTTGCTGTTCCTCCTCAGTCCTGCAGGCAGGATCACAGGGATTTTCCAGCCTCCATTAGAACAGGAGACAGGATTCCAGTGGAGCTTCAGATGTTACAGGTCACCAGGGTCAGGACCATAGAATCGTAGAACCATGGGATCCATAAGGTTGGGAAAGACCTCGAAGGTCATCACGTCCAACCTTTGACCAAATTCCACCATTCCCACAAAACCACGGTGTGAAGGGCCACATCAGTTCATGTTTTTGAACACTTTCCAGGTCTGGTGACTCCATCCCTTCCCTGGGCAGCCTGTTCCAATGCTTAAACCTCTCCTTCAGTGAAGAAATGTTTCCTAAAATCTGACCAGAACCTCCCTTGGTGCAACTTAAGCCTGTTTCCCCTTCCTCTATCATGAACTGCCCGAGAGAAGAGGCCGAACCTCACCTCACCACAACTCCTTTTAGTTACAGGGAGCAACAAGGTCCCCCCTGATTCTCCTTTTCTCCAGATTAAACCCCAGTACCCAGCAGCAGTTGGTTGATGCAAGTCACCAGCAAGCTCGTTTAAATATTTGGGAAGAGAGGTGCTTTGGGATTTGACGGAGCAAAATGCTCTTGCTCTGGAGCAACATCAACATCGGCACAATGTTGTGGTCTCAAGCTCTACCCTAACCCAAGCTCTGCTCAGGTTTATGTTAGATGTTAGGAAGAAATTCTTTCCAGAGAGGGTAATCAGGCATTGGGATGGGCTGCCCAGGGAGGGGTCAAATTCTCCGTCCCTGGAGATGTTTAAGAAGACACTGGATGTGGCATCAGTGCCATGGTCTAGTAACTGTGGTGGTAGTGGACCAAGGGTTGGACTTTATGATCTCAGAGGTCCTTTCCAACCCATCTGATTCTGTGATTCTGTGATTCTATGAGTCCATGATTCTGTGATTCAATGATTCATTCATCCAGTGCTGATCAGCAGTGGAAGGAATCACTCTGCAAAACATCTCCTTCCCCAGCAGATCTGTGTGCCCTGCAGCTGTGTGTCTACGTGATCTGTCTTGTGGTTATCTGGTGCAGGGATAACACCTGATGCAGAGATAACACCTGGGAGCTGCAAGATGATGAAAACTCTGTGGGAGGCAACTTATGACCACTTAAGGATCGCTGGTTGCCCCTGAGCAGCATCATTTTACCTGTCTGAGCAGTAGTGTAGCCCAATTCCTGCAGAATTTCTGCTTCCCAGTGCCAGGCCACTCTGCACACCACGGTGGGAGGAAGAAAGGCAGGATATGATCACAAAAGAGTCATATAATCATCAAAGTTGGAAAAGACCTCCGTGGTCATCAAGTCCAGCCTTTGACTAGAAGACCATAGCACTCTTGATCTGTGGATCTTCATCACTGTTTCTTTCAAGGGAGATGAATGAGGGAGTTTTGGGGGCCCTTTGGTTTCAACCTGCTCTTCCTAAGAAGCAGCGAGGAGGGAATTTTGCCCAAGGAGGGACGTGGCACGTCTCCGTCTCCCTGAGCTGCTTCGTGAGCTCTGTGTGGCAGCAGCTGCTGCTGACTTCAAAAGTGGTGGGTGGAAAAGCAAGGAAGAGGCTGAGGGAATGAAGGAAAGGGAAAGGAGGCAAAAAGAGATGAAAGGAATCAGAATCACAGAGTAGTTTGGGTTGGCAGGGACCTTAAAGATCATCCAGTTCCAACCCCCCTGCCCAGGGTAGGGACACCTTCCACTAGACCAGTTTGCACAGAGCTCCATCCAGCTGGCCTTGAGCACTTCCAGGGATGATACAGGGATGCACAGCTGCAAGGAATGGGGCACACTCAAGGAAAGAGAAGGCAGTCCAGCATCCCCAGACAGGCACCCAAGATAGGTCCCCATCCAGTGGCCACTGCTGACTGGGATAAGCCCGTACCCCAACCACACCAGGCACAAGCTGTAGCTGCTTCTCCCAACTATTTAATGCTGGTGGATGCAGGAACAGCACAGGGGAACGTGGTGGAGCAGGGATTTGACAGCATTCCCGTTTCTTCTGCTGGAACATTATATTTTATTATTGCAACCCTGATGTCGACAAAATTCCAGAGAGCCATTGCTGGCAACAACACGCAGCTGATGGGTTCAGATTTACTGTTACTAGAGGTGTGCACACTGAAGGCAGTGCTTGTAGGTGTGCTGAAAATCAGCTGTTAACCCTTTTATGAGCAACTGAGAGGGAATAGACGTGGAAAAGTGTTCCTTTGAGCTCAGCTGCAGCAACACGCTCAGAGAAGTCCTGGATGCTCCATCCCTGAAAGCGTCCAAGGCCAGGTTGGACGGGGCTTGGAGCAATCTGGGATAGTGGAAGGTATCCCTGCCCGTGGCAGGGGGTTGGAATGAGATGATCTTTAAGGTTCCTTCCAACCCAGACCATTCTGTATGATTCTATCACATGCCATGGAATTCCAGAACATTCCTGTAGCACTTTGCGAGACTGTTTGAAGAGAAGCTACAGGAGGAAAAGCGACGTGAAATTGCTCAAAATGGAATTTGTTGGGTTTCTTGACAGAATGGCTGCCTCTAAATGGTTGTCCACTTCGGGATTCCTCGATGTTTTCCGAAGGGAAAACCCTGTGGAGGTTGCACATCTCCCAGAGCTTTGCACTTGCAACCAAAACCTTTCAGATGTATTTTGTTTTCCATCTCCTCTCTGTCTTGCATCTCCATTTCTCTCTGCATGAGCACTGCTGCTGGTGCTCAGGGGGGTGATGTAAATGATCTTTATTTACTTTATAAGTTTTTCCTCCTTATGGCTGAGAATTATGTTTAGAATTCATCTGCAAATTGGAAAACAAAAAGGAAAAGTAAGAAGTGTTTCACTGACTGAAATACTTTGGGGAAAACACTTGTTTTTTCCCATATTCTTGCTCTTTGGGAGTTTCCAGTGTGGGAAAATTTTGAGAATACACAGTATTTTGGTTCAAAATGTCAAAACATTTCCCTCCAAAAAACTTGCCGTGAGCTGTTTCGACTCTGGCAAAGGGAGAAAGAGTAAAACTTGCAGCCAAAACCAAGCTTTACTGAGTTTGGCATTTGGATCTGTTGATCTAAACCAGAATGCTTCAGCTAATAAACCAGTTGTCTGAAAAATTTAATTCAGCCTTTTCTTCATCAGTTTCCTGTCGCTTCCACTTTCTCACACTCATCAGTATCACAGTGCCATGGAATTGGGTGGGTTTTTTTTTAGGCAAATACTTCTAACCCATGTCTCGGTTTTTATTTTGAAAGAAAGGGAGAAAGTCTTCCTTCAAGTGCATAATGGAGCCTTTTCAATTAGGATGAAGAGCAAAATCTGGGCTGCAGATATTTAATGAGTCATGCTGAGAATGCAAAACAGAGCAAAGTTCTGCTGAATTAGACAGCAAAAAAAAAAAAAACCCACATTTTTTTTTGTCTTGCAACTGAAGGCACAGAAGAGCCTGAGGGTGGATCAGTGTCCTGCATGTCAGGGCTGAGCCCCAGTGCATTGTTCTGGTTTCCCCTTGGGGAATGGAGATTCTTGCTTGTCCAAAGGTGCAGAGGGTGGTATAATAATGTCTAATAAATGTTAACACCCATACAGTCCTTTTCCTTTTTTTTTTTTCTTCCTTTTTTTTCTTGTGCAAGGAAGAGAATAAATTTCATAGTCCAAATCACATCATACACAATGTAACTACATTTCTTCTGTAGCTTTGTGTAAGCTTCTAATGAACTTGTCTTTTGTTTTAATTTTAGGTTTTTAGCACTGTCATGGGCTGTGTTGCTCTGCATGGGTCAGGAGCTGTACAGTGAGAGATCTGTGAGATTACTTTTGACAAGGGCATGTGCAGATGGGACAAGGGGCAACGGCTTTAGATTAAATATTAGTAAGAAATTCTTTACAGGGAGGGTGGGGTGGCCCTGGCACAGGTTGCCCAGAGAAGCTGTGGCTGCCCCATCCCTGGAAGTGTCCAAGGCCGGGTTGGACAGGGTTTGGAGCAACTTGGGCTAGTGGATCCCTGCCCAGGACAGGGGGGTGGATTTCAATGATTTTTGTCATCCCCTCCAACTCCAACCATTCCACAGCTCAGTGGTTGTGCTTGAAATTGTCTGTGAAGCAGCAAAGTCATTTATTTTCTCTGTAAGATGATGTTCCCCTCTGCTTCTGCCTTGGCAGAGGAGGAAGGTCTGTTGCTGAGTGAATGTGCCTCAGTGTGCAAAAAAACCAGACTAACTGTGCAATATTTGCCCACATTGACCATCTCAGCAGTGATGAACCATACAGGGGTTTGCCAGTGACTCGCCCAGGGTCTGAGAACCCAAAATTTGGTCCATGTGAATCCCAGGGAGAGGGAGCTGAGCCTTTCCTTTCAAGTGAATAACTCCAGCAGTAGCTGTGGAACAAGAAAACAAGGACACTTTATGGTGATTGCTACGACCTCTGGTGACCAGTTGCAGATCCCATAAGCTGTGGTTGACCAGATCTGCAGAATATATCCCACAGAAACAAACCCAGGAGACTTGCAGAAGCTCTGGCAGATGGTATTTCATCTTCCTGAGCACCACATGGGGTTTTGTACATATGGATTATAAAACCCTGTATGGGTTTTGTGATTTCTTCCAAAAGAGCTGGTTCTTTGAGCCAGATGGTTTCTATTATGGTTCATCTTAAGCAAACAAAAGTAATTTTCCTTCCCCAGTTCAGTCAATGCTGAGAAGGTATATAAATTATTATGCATAAATTAGCAGTATAGTTTTCTTATTTAAACTAG
The DNA here is from genome assembly GCA_035584735.1 of Pseudotriccus pelzelni. Lineage (NCBI taxonomy): Eukaryota > Metazoa > Chordata > Aves > Passeriformes > Tyrannidae > Pseudotriccus > Pseudotriccus pelzelni. The sequence continues at coordinate 148,130,016 of JAWMRA010000078.1, read as the reverse complement.
TAGATAAAGATCACCAATAAATGGCAAAGGGTGTGTTGCACCTTTTTATTCCTCTGTAGGACATCTAATAAATCTCCTTGCTCCTTTTTTTGCTGGGGAGTTGAAGTTCACCAGAAGAGGAAAGTGCTTTTATCCTGAATTTGGAAGTCTGCTGCAGCCCTTAGAACACTGTTCATGGACAAACCACTTTTCCCTAGATAGATTCCGGCTGTTGCATTGCTCCATGGCTGTTTCCCAGTGCATCCACTTGGTTTTGGTTGTTGTCCTGTCATCCCAGATCTCACTTCATCTCTTGAGGGCTTTGTGAAAACTCTCCAGGCAGGTCTCAATGACTCTGCAAGGTCTCACCAAGAATTTTGCCTTTACTTACTGCAGGGATAATTTGTCTTCTGTGTCCTTGAGGTGGCCTGAAATTCTAGTCCTGATGAAGAGGAAAGAAATGGGAAGAAAAGGCATTTTCTTCTCTTAGAGCTTCTTCAGCCTTGTGCTGCAACGGGTGTGGTTGACTCTGAAGCAACTTGAGGGCCCAGCAGCACATCCTTTACCTGCACAGCTCTCATGCACAGGGTCTCCTGCCCTCCTACAAATCTTCTTCTGTGTGGACTTGGAAAGGCCAAGGGGCTGGGGAGAGGCTGAGTGAGGACACTGGGTGCCAGTGACCAAGGCGTCGAGGAGAGCACTCCCTTCTCCCACCCCATGTTCCTCTCCATCTCAGTGGCACCACTGCTGAAACCCTGAGGCTCCTCTCTCGTCGTTCCTGTTGGAATAGGGACTCATCCCAACCCTGGAGCCTCTCTGGTCAGGTGGCAGTAAGGATAAGCTCATGAGTTATCCGTAATATCACCTGGGATGGCACATTCTTATTTATCTTTCAGAATTTTGTTTGTAGAAACCATAACTGACAAGGAGTGATGAAAACACCCGTTTACCTGGATCGTGGAATGGTTTGGGTTGGAAGGGACCCCAAAGATCATCCAGTTCCACCCCCCTGCCACGGGCAGGAATACCTTCCACTATCCCAGGTTTCTCCAAGCCCTGTCCAACCTGGCCTTGGACACTTCCAGGGATGGGATATCCATCCCAATAGATGTGTTCAATTGGAAACTGTGGTGAGGTCATATTTTTAAGGTTTCTTTCTTTTGTGGCTGATTTCTCTGATACCACTTCCTTGCATCACATGGACTCAATCAGGAAAATAAATAAATAAATAAATAAATCATCTACATTTTGTCATTAATAGCCTGGGTCTTTCAAAAGATATTTTCCAAGAAGGCAATTAGCGCTGAGTTAATTAATAAGACCAGAAGAGAGGCTGATTAAGTGCTAGTTTAAAAATAAAAACAGCATTTTCTGATTTATATTACCAATACATCTTTAAATAACGACATTTCAAAATTATTTGGGCGGTTGGCCTTTTTTTTTTTTTTTTTTTTTTTGCTGGCTGTTCTCATGTTACACGTCCCACAGCTTGGGCAGGGAGTGGAACATTAATCAATCATTTTCACTTCGCTTTTCAGTCAATCCCTTTGCATTTTCACATCCTGTTTGGGTTTGCTTTAGCACAGGGTTCTGCAGGCTATCCTTGGAAAAGAGCAGAGCAAACAGAACTCGCTTTCACTCAGGTTTTATTTATCTACTCTCACCACATCGTCATTAAAAAATGAAACAAACTGTCAGACACCCTAAATTGCCTTTTTTTTCCTTAATGACTTGGATATCCTTTCAAAAATACACACAGACACTGCCTTAATTCTTGCTCCTGTTACTGCTTTGGAGCATGAAGAAGGGAACATGATTAGACTTTCCATCTTGGAAGGCAGGAAGGAATGGGATTTGATAGGGAAATTTCGCAAAATAATTGGTATTTTCCAGCACATTGATTTATTTCAATCAAAAAATGAATTGTCCTTTTAACTCCCTCCTAATCCACCACCAGCAAAAATAATTAAAAAAAACCCAAAGTGATTTTCTTTTATTTAAAAGTGACTTAATACACCAGAATTATGCAAAACCATTTTAAGTTTGTCTCCCTGCTGCTTAAAAACAGAGAAAAATTCTTAATTGTAAAACTGTCCAACCAAAGCAAAAATTTCCACACCTCCAGAATTAGCAGCTTCTTTAATCCATTGCACAGCTCTGCTCTGCACTCTTATTCTTGGTGAAATTTGGCTCAAAATTTTGAGTCTATTTTGCATTTAACCATCATGGGAAATCGACATTCTCCCTAATTGCCTTGTCTGGACAAAAGCCCCTCAGCCCCTGTGGGGGTTTGTGGCAAAAGCAGTGACTCTCTGAATAATTTCATTCATTTTACAGGGATCTGAGCGGGTGAAAGAGGGCTGAGAATCCCCCCAACTCATTTTCCAGGGGCTGCCAGCCGTGCCTGACCTTCAAATCGCTTTTACCCATCATGTTGCAGCCACGAATTGATGGGCCTTTTATTTTAGTAAGAGACTATGAGTCTCTGACATTTCCTTCTACTAAATCAACCAGAGCCGCTGTTTTTCTTGTTGTAGAAATTAGAAGGCAATGGGTTTTTTTTTTATTTTTATTTTCATGCTGGTTGTTTGTTTTGTTTTTACTTTTATTTTTTTCACAGTTGCCTAAAAAGCAGTGCAGGATGAGAACAGGTTTTTCTGGCAGCCATGTGGTTTTAATGCAGGTGTAGAGAATATCAGGCTGATGTTCACTTTCTAACATCCCTAACAAGCTTGGGAAGGAAAGACTGAAAAGCACAAACTGTCACTCACTGCTGGGAAAAAAAAAAATCTAATAAATTCCCAGTGGCCCTGCAAAAGCAGGGGATGTTCGTAATACATTAATGTAAACTGTTGGGGTAGTAATTTAGCAAAGTTTGTTGGTTGGGTGGGACTGTTTTCATGAGTTTTGTTGGGTATTTTCCTCACAATCATCAGTTGGAATCAGCGTCTCTGCTTCAATCTCACCACTTTTCTTTTACTTTGTGCTGTGTCTCGTCTTCTGGGTGACACATTATGCCAGAAACTTTCTCTCATGCTGTTTCTGATGCTGTCTGGGGTTTCTCTGCTCCTTGTCAAGATTGTTCGCGCAGACTCTCCAGGATTTAGGCCGTGGTTTTGCTGTTCAGTCACAAAAATCCACCTTCAGAGCTGAGGCAATTTTGGGCAGGGCTGTTACTGCCCCCGTGGCCACAGGGAACGACGTGGTGCTCACCAAGGAGGAATTCTCTGCTTGGCCAGCTGGAAAATGAGTGGCCAACACAGTTCTCTGTCCTTGGAAGGTGGGGCTGGGACTGGGTGATCTTTAAGGTCCCTTCCAATCCAAACCATCCTATGGTTTCTCATGGGTGCAAATCTCCTTGTCCAGGCTCCTTTTACAGGAGCTGAGACCCTGGCAGGGAGTGCTGTCCTGGGCACAGAAGATGAGCTGCAGGGCTGAGAAGATTCCAGCACTAGTTTTGCAGCTAAAGAGTGTCATTTCTTTCTTCTTCAGCAGTTTGTTATCAGCAGATATGCTAAAGAAGGAAACAAAAGTGAGTAGAAACATCTTAACTAGGAAATAACACAAAGCAGATCTGATTGAATCTTGATTGCACTGTAAAAAGGTAATTAATCACAGACCCAGAGAATGGTTGGGTTGGGAGGAACTTTAAGGATCATCTCATTCCAAACCCTATTCCAGGGGCAGGAATACTTTCCACTAAACCAGGTTGCTCAGGACCCAATCCAATTTTTTCCTCGAGCACTTCCAGGGATGGGGCATCCACATCTTCTCTGGGCAGCCTTTTCCAGTGCCTCCCTGGTCTCTAACGTTCCCTTATGCTTCCTTTTCTCTGGGAACTCCTCCTTAAGTATACACAGATCTGCATTTTTGTGGCTGAGTTTTGGTGCTGTGTTTGGGATTGCACGGGGAGGGAGTTCCCTCATGGGGCAGATGGGAATATGGCAAAACATCCCTGGGTTTAATTCTCCTTCCAAGTGGCTTAGGAAAAAAAAACCACAACTTACTTCTTGGTTGATTGAAATGGGAGTGCACAAACTGGGTGCAGCCCTTTTCCCCAGGTAGGTCTGGGAGGAGAGAGCTCCTTAATTCTGTGTCTTCCCTAATTTCTGAGGTTGACTTTCACTGCAAGTCAGTGCTCATCCTTTACCTTCTTGAATTCCACAAGGGATGATTCTCCATGACTGGGCTGTCCCTTGTGATGCCACCAGAGCACAGACACTTGCCAAGCTGCAAAGTTTGGTCCCACCACCCTGGACCTCACTTACATGGGAAGCTTTTGCCTGAAGAGCCTTTTTCCTTGGCTTTTTAGACTTTCCTTGGGATAGGCTCTGTATTTAAAATTTCTCTCAGAAATATGTATTGCATCTATACATAAAGCTCCTTTATTGTTTTATTTCCAAGGCTTTTCCAAGGAAGAACCGTGCTGAGCTCCAGTTAAAACTCACAAGCTCCACTGGGAACATTTGTGCTGGGGACACTCTACACTGCAGTTACTTCTGGGAACATGTTAATTAAAGCACAAACCTCAGAGTCTGGAAAAAGGCTTAGGCGTTGAAAGTGCTTCAGAGAGCCAAAGGCAAAATTTCATGCCCAGGTGGGGTCCTTCCCAACCTGAAATGATCCTCCCTGCCTGCTTTACCTCCTTGGCCTTACCCACTCGTGGAGTTTGGGCCCTGACTAGTCCTTCCACCTGAGATACCTTCAGGTAAAGCTTCATTTCTAAAGCCAGGAAAGAAGTTGTTTTGTATATTCAAAAGAACTTGGACAAATCAGGAAGATGATTAAAAAAAAAAAAAGAAGAACAGAAGTTTACAAGTGAAGGAGTTTACAATGCAAACAGAGACCTTGAGTTAACCCACAGGTAAGTGTGTTCTAGAATGCACTGACCCCACTGAGTGAGAAGGGGAAGAGGGTCGATGCAAACACCAGCTTCAGGTCATTTTTAAGCATGGAATCCCCTCAGTGCCCCCTCTTTTTGCTCTTTGTGCTGAGGAGACCCAGGTTTTTTAGTCCAAGTCACCTCAAATCCGCAGCAAAGACCCTCAGAGCTTTTCCACGGGGAAACAGCATCACGTTTTCATTATTGCCTGATGAAAAAAAAATCGTGTTGCCTGATGAGTGTGATTTTTGCTTACATTTTTTCCTTTATCACTTATTTCACTCAAACTTCAGCAGAGGGAAATAAAAACCTCCTACGTTCGAATGCCAGGAGCGACTTTGCAGCATTGGATGTGATGCTGCTTCTCTCCTTCCCTTCCATTTCCCCTTTTGTTCTGAGCTCTTTTCCTCGAGGAAAGGAGCCTTGTTCAAACATGCTCTTGGCCAATCCCTTCTGTCCTGGTATTTGCTGAAGGTTTTTTGACCAGTTTCAACAAGAGAGCAGAGGTGACGAGGAGGAATGAGGTTCCTGGGGTTTGTGTGGAATGGAAAGGCAGCAGAGCACCCAACCAGTGTTCTTGCAGTGGAAGGGACCGAGGGCTGGTGTGAAACACGGGATCAGACACCAGAGTCCACGGGGAGGAGCACCCTGGGAAGTACTGGTGGCTAAAGGACTTGTCTGGGGTAGGTGTAGGTGTCTGTGCTTGTCTGTTTTCTTAAGCATCTTCTTCTACCCATGACAATCTGCTCCTTTGTCTTTACTCTTTCCCCCCCTTTGCCTCCTTCATCTTCTTCCCCCTTCTCAATTTTTGTCGGTTGTTGCGGAAAAACTGAAATAAAGACACGAATTTACCATTTTGCTCCAGGGCAAACCTCTTACTCTTGGGCCAGCAGCCAGAAATCAACCTCTTCTTCTCCCCGAGTTCATTTCCCAGTGCCAGAGGCACATGGATCATGGATCACAATCTTCAATAAAGAGTTTCTCTCTTAGATAATTCTGTGAAAAATCTTCAGGGTAAGGACTGAGGCCTTGCAATGGCTCCTGTGGCCCTGGAGAAGGAACTGGGTGCTTGATGGGTGAGATTTGTCCATTCAAGTGGGCTGTGAAGGGGCTGAGCCCCAGGGGTGGGTACAGTGGTACTTAATCCATACTGGCAGAGGTAAACTGAGGATTCGGGGTTCATGGTTTGAAATTGGAGCGAGCAGGTTGCTCCCTGCCTGCTTTTTTTACTCCTTGCAGGTGTCTCACGGTACCAACAAAAAAAAAAGGAGAAGTTTGGATGCCAAGGAACTTTCTTTTGGGAGCTTCGTCAGCAAAGGATGATGCTGTAACTTCACTTAAAGCTTTCAAAAGGAGGGATTCAGGTGCAGGGAATCTGTGACTTTCTTCAGCAGAGCAGAGACATAACTCTTGGTGGTGCTTTGAGGGATAAATACATTACCCTTTGAGATGCTGAGTTGCTTTGCTATAGCCGCACTAAGTATTTTAAGTAGAAATATCAAATCCTTGTTGGAGTTACTTTAATTATTGCTTTTTCCTTTCTGGAACTTTGGAGTTATTTTGGGTTTGCTGCAGAATTGAGTTCAGGGAGGCAGCTGACTTCACCTGGCTGCAGAAAAGCCATTAGGAGCTTCAAATTAGTGTGAAATAATTAATAGGGGGGGAAGATTAACGTGGCGAACATGGGCAGTTTTCATTAACATTAAGTGAGAGGATGTTCCTGGAGGTGCCTCTACCATGTGTGTCATCCTGGACCTCTGCAATTCCCTTCGGGCATTAATTAGATCCAGATCAGCAGAGACAAGACCTTATAAGCCTGGTCATGTTTTGCATTTGGCTTGTCTGGAAGAGGAACTGAAAGATGTTCCTGCTCAGCAGCTTGCTGGGATTTTTCTTCCGAAACTGCTGTCCCTGGTGCTTGGAGCTATCCCAGCTCCTGAGAGGCCCACGTGCACCAGGAGCATTTTCCCCCCCCCTGCTCCTGATCAGGACTGGGAGAAGCAAACCCCAGGTTCCTGTGTTATGTTTTGCTTCAAGCACTGACACCACATCCCACGAGCGGCCAGTCCTCACCCTGAGCGTCTCCCGTGGACAGAAGTGTGAGGAATTAAATATAAAGAAATAAAGAATAAGTAAAGAATTGCACTGAAATGTGGAAAGCAACCCACTCTGAGTGCTCTCTGGAAACAGTGGTGGCAAAAACCCCGTGTGAGGCTTGTATGGATTTTGAAGGTTCTCAATCACTCTGTACAATTACCTGACAGGAGGTTGTAGCCACGTGGGGTTTGGGCTCTTCTCCCAAGTAGCAAGTGATAGAACAAGAGCAAACGGCCTCAAGATTTGCCAGGGGAGGTTTGTGTTGGATATTAGGAACAATTTCTTCGCTGAAAGAGTTGTCCAGAGTTGGAAGAAGCTGTCCAGGGAAGTGATTGGCTCACTGTTGTGGCCCTGAGCTCTAATAGCATCAGGACGCGTATTTAATGCATACCAGCATTTAATGCACATCGGAAACCTCATCGTCCCTCTTGGGGAATCATAATATTTTAGCATTTCCTTGATGTAATCGAAGATGTTTAATTTTTTGTTAGGCACAAATGTACTTCACGCTCACTTTCCTTCTCTGTCTTGGGTTGTCTTCCTTAGCTTGGCAGTGCAGATGCATTTTTACTTTGCCTTTTTTATGCTGTTTTTAAATTGTTTTGCTTGTCTGCTTGAGCTGCTGAATCCTCCATGAGCAGCTACAACATCTCGACTTGATGTGTTGAAGCTCGAAATTGGAGTAGTTGAAACAACCTCCTGGTTACTGTTTTCTTTCCTTTTGTAAAATAAAAAACAAAATAAAACCAGAACTGGCTGTGACATGAAATAAAAGTCCAGAGGCAGGGAACTGGAAGCCACATTCCATGGTGGTTTTTTCAGCCATTTTCCAAGAATTGCGTTTTCAAAATAATTGTTTGGAAATTCTGGCCAAAGGTTTTGTCTGCCTTGGTTTTTATTTTTTTTTATTTAATTTGCATTTTTTTTTTAGTTGTGGGGGTTATACGGTGGTCTCTGGTAGATATTTATGGATTGAGATTTCAGGCCTTCGAGGAGGCTTCATCTTCTCACAGTGCTCTTGCATTTGATTAAAATGAATATGCAGAGGCTTCACAAATTAAGTTATTTCTGTGTCTCCACAGTATGATCCTCACACATTGTCCTGCTGCGTTTTCCCTCTTTTCCATTAGGGAAATGAGGTACAGGGGGGGAGAAAAATGATCTCCGACCAATAAATTTAAATAAATCTCACCCTCCCGAATTAGCACACCTGAATTTCTGGGTAGTTTTGAACCTCATGGCACAAGTCTGGGCTCGTAGTGTCACTCAGTGTTTCTTTCTCATGGTGTCACAGGGACTCCAAAATGCAGATGTGAATTCCTGGGAATCAAACTGGGAGTCCTTGGGATGAAATTGGTGCTTCTGCAGCCATTTGCCACATTTGGGATATTTCATCTTTACTTTTGAGGTAGTTTGGGCGTTTTAAATGTCTCCACACCGATGGATGGTGTGAACCTGCAGGAGTGTCCCCATGTGCAAACACACTGAAGTCTGCAGTGTGAACTATTTTGGGAGGTTTAATGCAATAACTGATGATTTGAAGGAGTTTCAAACCCTTGGTTGCAATTGGGAATTCAGCCAAGCTGAAGGCATGTCCTGGCTGCTCATCTTCCCATAACTAAACTGGAGCATGTCAGCACCCTGGAAATCCAGGGAAAACCTGCTGAAATGGGGGTCATCACTGGATGTAAAGCTGTAAAAATCTTATCCTGTGCTGCTCTTTTGCCAGCGATTTAATGAGACCTTGTTGGTGACAAGGGAAATTCCCCAGGGATGGGGGAGCTCCAGCTCGTTTCTGGTGTTGTGCAGACTCTGTAAAGCAAGGGAAAGGAGTGCGTGGGACAGTTGATTTAGGAGGAACCGCAGGAAGAGAAGAGTCCAGAGTGGGAAAATCTCTAGCAATGAGACCCTGTGCATTTGGATTAAACACCATTTAATACCCTGGATTTGTGTCAACCTGCGAGGCTGATCCGTGACTTTATTTACAGCTGTTCCAGGGCTGAACCCTCTCACATGAGTGTGAGAAGCAGTGGAAAATCTGGCCTGCGGATGTGGAGCTTGTCCTCAAGTGCCAGGAGACGCATCCTCAGGACTAACCTGAGCAGTGCATCAAGTGGGGTTCTCATTTTATTCCGTTTTCCCGGGGTTTTGCCTTGCTCCATCACCGACTTTCTGCTCTTCCAAGAACAGGTTGGGCGTGTGGTCTTTTACCAGCTTAGGGAAATCTGGCTGAGGGATGCAGAGTGTGTTATAAAAGCTGAAGATAATGAATCACAGCTCCTCTTTGAGTCTCTGTCATGCTTTGTCTCAGAGGAGCATCCTGCTGGTTGCAGGGGCTGTTGGAATGCACTGTGGTGTGTCAGGTGTACAAGCCCTGGGGTGCTTTTGGATATGACCAAAGTTTTAGGGAGAGCAGCTTCTGGGAAGCCCGTAAAAAGCTGGCACAGCTGGGCACCAGAGTGAGGCTAAACCATCTGTAAAGCTACCAGTTTAAACCTTCTTTAAGTGGTGTATCCATTCCCTGTAATATGGCCAGGATTAATGGCCTGAGGAAGAAATTTTTTACTGTAAGGATGGTGAAGCCCTGGCACAGGTTGTCCAGAGAAGCTGTAGATGCCCCATCCCTGGAAGTGTCCAAGGCTGGATGGGGCTCAGGGTAACCTGATCTAGTGGAAGGTGTCCTTGACAATCGCAGGGGTTTGGAGGGTTGGAACGAAATGGTGCCTTCCAACCCAAACCGTTCTCTGAGTCTATGATTCTATAGTATAGCCCAGGCCAACCTCACGTCACTCCTTGTCAGGAGGTGATGCAGCAGTGGAGAAGCTTGGGATGGTTTCAGGGGGTTTAAAGTTGGGAAATGAAGAAACGAAGCTTAAAAAAAAACCCCAAAACCAAAACCACAGCAGCAATAGCAATAGCAATTTCTGGCACTGACTCATTGCCCCTCGCAGTTGGGCTATCAGGAAAAAGAGGAGCATCTCTTGGGGGTTAGAAGTCCCAAAAGTTTTCAGCCCATGGAGCAGCTGCACTCTGCTTGCTGCTTTCTCTCTCTTTATGAAAGCAGGAACCGTTCACGTGCCCTCCTGCTCAGGGAAGTGATGTTTAAGTGATGTTGTGACTGTGGTTTCTCATTCAGTTGGGGTTCTGATACTCCCGCTTGATAACTGAGCTTCCAGTTGCTAATAATTCCTGCAAATTCTGTCTCAGTCTTCCTTATCCACCGTGTTGCAGCAGCATCTTCACTGTCCCGAGGGGCTGATTTGCCCAGTCCAGTGCAAGTTGCACAGTGCACTGTGCAAGACTCCAGCAAACCACCCTCCCTGGGCCAAATTTCTGCAGCAAGGAGGAGGCTGCACCCCCCTCCAAAGGCCCACCCCCCTTTCAAAGTGATCAGTGGCCTCCAGGATTAAAATAACTCTTCTGGTTTTGTCTCCACAGCCACCCAGATTGATCCCAGCGAGCTACAGGAGCTCTTTCAGGAGACTTCAGCCAACGTGTTCCGAATTAACTCCAATGGTGCGTATAATGAAAGGTTTCCCAGTCGGTTGTGTGCTGTCCTGCTGATGGCTCCTGTGCCTGCACAGGGTGTGTGGCAGCAACTCCTGTCACAGAGCAAATATTAATGCAGCTTTTCTGCTGCTGCATCTCCCGAGCAGCAGCACATGTCCAATACACAGCCCTTTATAAGATGTAAAAATATTCCACCATATGTTCCATTAAACGGGCACAGATATATCCCAATCCTTGCTGATACCACATCCTTTTCTATTTTTAATTATGTCATCTGTTACAATGGGGAGTTAGAGTGCAGAAAGGTGGAACAAGCCAGACTTATTTTCTAATATGCTGCAGCACTGCTGTGTTCAGAGCCTGTCTTGTGAGCTTGCAGAACATCCATCTCCCTTATAAAAACACCAACAAGACTCTCCTGTTATTCTTCACTCTGTAGACTGAGCAGGGATGCTACTCCTGGTCCTGCATTCCCAGACCCCAGAGGTGCAGAGTGATTCCCTCGTTTGGAGACAAGCTCTGGCTCATCAGTTCTGTTGGATTGCGCTGGAGGAATTTCTCTTGCAGACAGACGTAAACTGACACTGCTGAATGGGAGTTGGTGTCACGGTACCCCAGTTCTAAAATACACTAATGTCAGACAGGAATCAAAACATTTTGGTGCTGATTTGACAATAGGCCTTGAAATGGCTTTGGAATCACCTGGACACCTTCTGTGTCTGTTCTGTCCTGTGTCTGTAGGGACTGGGTGGCAGAAAGGCCTGGCCTTGGTGCAGGGAGAGGATTTTAGTGCCTCCTTGTTTGTGTGCTGATCCCCCAGTGTGTCCCAGGGGCAGAGCCCCAGTCCTTGCAGCCAGGGATCCTTGTTAGAAGAAGGGTGGGAAGCAAAACTTCTAAAACACAATCTCTCCTTTAGAGGAGCTGTGTATGCTCTAACTGCCAGGAAAACTCCAGCACCAATTTTTCCGTGACTACAAGGGTTTTGTGCCCCTTCTGTTGGTGACACACATCCCATGAAAGCAGGGCATTATGGCCCCTGTGGGAGCTTGAACCTCCCCGCTGTGACCACGGGCACTTGGCTTGCAGGTGGGTGAACAGCCACACCAGAACACCCAGAAATACCTTCACTGGCATCACTCTTGGTTGCTCCAGCACTAATAGTTTTAATTTGGCAATGGTAGTGATGAATGGCAGAAACTTCTGCTCCAGATTGAGGGCTCAGTTTGCAGCTTTGGAACCTGCTGGTGGACCTGTGTGTGCTGTTACAGACACCAGCTATTATCCAAACCAGCCAGGTTAGGCCTGACTTGGTATGTCTCTTCATTAACCAGAACTCCTGCTGTCCTGGAGTTTATCCTGAGAACACCTCAAGATGAGTGGCACGTCTCTTTTTTGCAATGCCACAACCCAGTTTCTCTTTTCATTCTTTGTTAGAATTGCACGAATCCGTTCAGTTAGGGTTTGAACAACCTTTCTCGGTCTTTGTTGCTCCTCTTGAGATGGTGATGATGTGTTTTCTGCTAAGAGTTGCCTGAGCTGAGTGCTCTGTGAAGCAGGTAATGACAATGCCTGTACTTAAAATGCTTAAAACTACTTTGCAAAAATGGAGACACAACTGTTTGAAGTCTGCAAACCAGACTTTAAAATCCATGCCATCCAAATTTCTGGGTGAGACATCTCACAGGACTCAACCATGGTGTGTAAGTACCTCTGTAGGAAGAAAGACATCAAATAAATAGCAAAGGATTCATTAATCTAAGGTTCTCACACAGAAAGAGATCAGGAGATAGGAGTTAAGGCTGGACAAATTCAATCTTTCTGTATGATGATAACTGGCCATTAGAGCTGCTTATGGAGGGGACCTGATGGATTTGGCTTTGCTTGGAACCTTTAAATCAGAATTCAAATGTCTTTTTATAAGATATACTTTAGTCCAGCTGCAGTCTGGAGTCTTGATGTAGGAGTGATAGGACAAAGTTTTATGGGAGGAAATCAAATTGGATAATCAGAATTGGTCTCTCTGGCCTTTAAAATCTATGAATCTATGAATTTATAATGCCTTTTAAAGTGCTTTCAGGTTGAAGAAATGCCCATAAGATACTCCTCTGTTGTTGCTCTGTTCACCACCCGCGTTATTTTTTGTCTGATAAAGTCAGTTTCATTCAGTTTGTGTGTGTGTTGTTTTTATAGTCTTTCCCCAAAAAGTGGATAAAACTTTACAGGAGAGGGATGCAAAAATTTGGCAGAGATAAGCCACTTTAGGGAAAGAAACTTTTAGGGTTAGAAAATGGGGAAGAATGCCCAGGATTCTTTCTGCCCTATACCAGATGTGGGGTTTTTACTCCTTCTGTGCTGGGCACGGTGTGTTGAACATCCTACAAGCTGCATAAATCCCATCACAGCTCCTCTTTTCCTTCTTTTCCTGCCCTGCCTCGGCCCCTCTGGGGTTTTTCAGGTTCCCTGAAAGCTTCTTCTCCCTCCTGGGACGCTAAAGATCATGGAATCACAGAACCATTAAGGTTGAAAAAGACCTCCAAGATCACCAAGTCCAACCTTTGGCTGAGTGCCACCAAACCCGCTAAACCATGTCAGCCAAACGCTTCCAGGGATTGTGACTCCACCCCTTCCCTGGATCAGGCTGTTCCAAGATGTGCCAAGTTGCCCGTGCTATGCTGCTGTTGTTCAGACTCCAAAAACTCCAGCTTGTGGGGCAATCTGGGCAATATTTTTCCTGCCTTTGGGGAATGACTATTTTTAATGAAACAAGAAGTCAACTTTGTACCTGGATTTTAAAGCACCATTGAATTTTATGGAGTAACACTGCACAGGTAATAAACACCGTGTGCTTTGTCCCTCTTTGCACTCCTTATTCCCTTTTTTTTTTTTTTTTATGGAGTTCTGAGTCTTTGGGGTGATTTAAACCCTTTTTTGGGCACTTCAGGACTTGCTTCCCGACCAAGGGGGATTTTTGCAGCCCTGAGCTAATCGGGGCTGATGTCACACATAAATGATTCCTGCTCCCTTTTTCTGCTGTGAAAATGGAAATCTTCCTCCTGTGTTGAATAAAAATCTTAGTCAGGACAGCTGGTTCTGTTTATGTGCCACTGGATCACTCTCCTGCCAGATCATGAACTTTATAGACTCTTTTTTTTTTATGCCACCTCTTACAGAAGTGTGAAGGGGTAGAGGGAGATTTTTTCTATTCTTTGCATCTGCCTTATTTCTTTAAATCTTTTGAGGCTGTCCCTGTTGACCACAGGGAAGGTTCATGAGTTCATAGAGTCACAGAATAGTTTGAACTGGAAAGGGATCTTAAAGATCACCTAGTTCCAACCCGCCTGCCATGGGCAGGGCCAACCTTCCACTAGACCAGGCTGCTTGATAGGGCTCTGACTTTCAAAATTTTCATGGGTTATTTAATTTAGTTGATTTTTTTTTTTTTACTATTAGGACACAGAAAGAAGCTAAAATGCTGGCTGAAATTGTCTTATTTATGCCCTTTTTTTTTTCTTCCTGTACATTTTTATCAAAGTTTTTGCATTTTTTTCAGTGTACAGCTTTTAGCTGCCTCTCGCTGAGTGTCTTGTAAATAAGTAAAATAAATAACACTCCTAAACGGGGTTGCTTTGGTGCATCCTGTCTGATCAGTGGTGGATATAGTGATGGAATCAGACCTGTTCTGGCCAGATGGAGAGCCTGAGTGCTCTAATGAGTCTCTTCCCTCTCTAATTCCTGCTACTTGCTCATTAATGACTGCAGACAGCAGGATGCACAGTCCCATTACCTTGATCTTAAGGGCTGAGCTCAGGGGCGATGGAGTTCCCCTCACCATCTCTCAATGGTTTCTTATCCCCCCATTGATCTGAGGGTTGAAACTCTCAGGTTCTGTAAATCAGTGCAGCTCCAACCGCAGTGATCCCTTGTGGGTGTGCCTCACCCTGCAGGACCTCTTAAAAAGGAAGAGTACAAGGCTTTTAAAATAAGATGCTTGTTTTAGCAGTGGCTTCACAGCATCTCCCCAGCACAGCTTGATGTTTTGCTTCTCTGGTAGAGCTTCTTCTCACATGGTCAGGACTGGTAAGTTGAGAGGGATTTTCCACACCCAGCGCAGGAGCTGCACAGATTTTGATAAAGTGATTCATGGTCAAAGCAGGTTAGATTTAGCCCAGAAAAACTCAGACTTAATCACAGAATCATGGAATGGCTTGGGTGGGAAAGGACCCTAAAGATCATCTCGTTCAAATTCCTTGCCATGGACAGGGACACTTTCCACTAGACTAGGATGCTCAAAGCCCTGCCCAACTTGGCCTTGGACACTTCCAGGGATGGGGCAGCCACAGCTTCTCTGGGCAAATTGTTCCAGTGCCTCACCACCCTCACAGTCAGGAATTTCTTCCTGAAACATAATCTGAACCCACCCTTACCCTTTAAGCCATTATCCCTTGTCCTGTCACTGCAGACCCTGCTAAAAAGACTCTCTCCATCTCTCTTGGAGCCCCTTTAGACACTGGAAGGGGCTCCAAGGTCTCCCTGGAGCCTTCTTTTGTCCAGGCTGAGCAACCCCAGCTCCCTCAGCCTGTCTCCCTAGACAAGGGCCCCAGCCCTCTGAGCATCTTCACTGCCACCTCTGGACTTGCTCCAACAGGTCCCGGAGGTGGTCACAGTGTTCCAGGTGGGGTGTCCTGGCAGGAGAGTGGAGGGGGGGGAATCACCTCCCTTGATCCCCTGTTTTGATGCAGCCCAGGCCATGGGTGGTTTTCCTGAGATTCAGGAGTCTCAGTCCCGCTATGTTCCAGGTAAGAGCTGCATCAAATGGTGACCTTTGACTGCTCCAAAGAGCCCATCTGGTCATTTTGGGATGACTGACCTTTATGTAAGTGTATAAATACTGTGTTCAGACTGGAATATTGGGTGAAATTATTGGATAAACCTGAGTCGTTTTCTCACCTGACTGACAAGTGCTTTCCTCACCTCTTGCACTCATGTCTCAGATTCTTTTCCTTTTACGTAAGTGTTCCAAAATCCTCAACAAACCTGATAGCTCATGGATTTGCCTCAGTGTAGAGTGGGGTGTGTGTGTGTGGAGTTTTGAATGGTGTTTTACAGTAGAAAATCTTCTCCAAAGCAGGCAGTAGCAAACCTCGCTTTGGATTGTCCTGATTTTTGCAGGCCAGGCTGGGGAGGTTCATGGATGCTCCAGCTGCTCTTTTTCCTTCTGGAGTTGCACACATGACGTTAACAAGCTCTTGCAAATTCAGTGTCCACACAAGTCCTTTCTTTACCTTGACTTTACCATTCTCCAAGGACCACACCCTGCTTTGTTCCCAAGGGTTGATGGGCCCAGAAGTATTTTCAATTGATGCAAAATTTTGTATTTGAAATGGAGGACATACAAATTGCAGGGAAGATTGGGGTTTTTAAGATTGCAGAGAGGGGAGGGGAAGGAATTATAATATCCACGAGATCTCTGCAGGATCAGATCTGTTCTTCTACAGAAGCAAATGGTTATTAGTGAAAAATTCCAATTTATTCCTTTAAACATCGTGCTTCCTGCAAAGAAGAATAATGATTAGCTCAGTTATAGACAATTCCTGGAGGCTTTATCCTACTGAATCTCCAAACTCTGCACTAAAATCTGTTATGGAGATCTAGCATTTGGGGTAGAAATATATGGTTGTGTCCAAGGTTTGTTTGAATATTCATGTTGTCCAGGCACATCAGTTACTTTTTGTGCTATTTAGTGACTTTTGGTGTCAAGCCAGTGGAGCCCAAAGGAGAGGAGAGGATTTTGTCTGTCAGTGGAAATATAATTAAGTGACTTGTTCAAAGTTACAGGCCAAGTCCAAGTCTGCAGAGTCATTAAAACAGAGGATTTCTTAAATTTCTGCAGAAATAATTGAGCCATGTTTCTAATCTGCTCTTCTTTCTTTCCTTAAATATTGAAGCGTGACTGATAACGGGTGACGAGTTTTTACAGCTGGGAGCCTCCTGAGAAAAATCCCACATGTAAATATCAAGAATGTAATTTAGTTAACATGTTTCATTGCAGGAAAAATCTTCAAATGCTTTTCAGACTTGCTATGCTAAGTCCAAAAGTAGTGACCTGGTTTTAATCTGAAAGTGAGTTTGAGACTGTGAAATTCAAGGGTGCGAAATGACAACTGTGCTCCTGGTTTTCTGTTACTTTTATGTATTCACAAACACACACACATATATATAATGTATATTTCTTAAATCTGAAATCATTGAAAGCAAAGCAAACCATATTTCCACCTTCCTGGTGTCCTCGGGGTGGAGTATCCTCCTCTCCTGATGGAAAAGCCCAAGTATTTCTCCAGCTCCAACACCGGAGGTGATCACAGCGAAGGGCCCCATTTTAGAATAGAAATAGAAAAGAAAATAGAAATAGAAAAGGTTTTGAGTGTTAAGGACTGGAATAAGAATGAGGAAGAGAGAACATCAATGTTCTGCCTCTTAATTTTTATTCAGAGCAATAAATAGTTATTATGCAATTTCTTGCCTCTTCACTGGGGGCACTTTTCCAGCTGGAGATGCTCCATGCACAGCTCTGGGCCATCCCAAGGATGGAAAAATCAGAGATTTGTGCAAGGTCCATGGGATGGAGGTTTTCTTGCTGTTGCACAGGGTCATATTCTGTCATGTCACGGCACAGGTTCATGGATTCACCATCTGTGCATCCAAGGAACTCAGTTTCTCCATTCTGGGGTAATGCCTCTTGCTGGATGTTGTCTCCTTTGTCTCATGGGTTACTTGTTCAAATACTTCACTGTATTTTTCAAAAAACCAAAATAAAATTTAACAGACAAACAACTGAACTAAAATCCAGTATTTTTTCCCTCTGGAAAAGTGTCCTGTTGCTTTATCTTTTCTTTCTGTGCTGTTGACAGTGACCTCTCTGGAAAGAAGTCTTCGATCTCTGGGGACCTCAAACGATACTCAAGAGCTGCAGGATGGACTGTGAGTTTATTTTAAATTGCTGCAGATCTTTCTTTGTCCCAGCCTTTTCATTTTTTCCCTCATCTATCCTCACCTTTCCTTCGGCCCTTTTATTATATCTGGGCATTTTTTGTCAGGCTCACTTCTTTCTTTTTTTTTTTTTTTTTTTTTTATTATTTCTGTTGGTGATTAATGGTGGTAGGATGTGT
>JAWMRA010000078.1:148089518-148111754 GCA_035584735.1 Pseudotriccus pelzelni | reverse complement strand
CTGGCACAGGTTGCCCAGAGAAGCTGTGGCTGCCCCATCCCTGGAAGTGTCCAAAGCCAGGTTGGACGGGGCTTGGAACAACCTGGGCTAGTGGAAGATGTCCCTGCCCATGGCAGGGGGTTGGAACTGAGTGATCTTTAAGGTCCCTTCCAGCCCAAACCATTCTATGACTCCATGAAAGAAAAAAAAAAAGAAAGAAGAGGATACTTTAGAGGTGGAGAAGTGTGTTATGGGGTTGAGAGCTGCATCACAGCACCACAACACTGACAAAAGGCAACTCCAGGTGCAGTTGCAGTAGCTGCAGTTCATTAAACCCCCTCTCCCAGAGCTGTGTACACACAAACACGCACAGTTGGCTTTCATTGCACACATGCTAATTAGAGAATTACTGTGGCTCTTCCAAACGCTGCCCAATTTATTCAAGATGCCTCCCTTAATGCAGCTTGCAGGCAAAAATCAAGTGTTTAGGATGTGGCTCTGGCTTCCTATGTAGAGCTGAAGTTCCTGCTGAGATGTGGTTGTGAGGAAAGGGGAATTTGGGGTTTCTTTCTTTATATTGCCTTTATACAGGCGTAATTTGCCTGATGGACCTGGTTGACCTTCTCTGTGCAATATAACTCTCAGACTGGTTTTCAGTCTCTCTGCTTCTCTCTCCACCGGTTTCCTCGGGGCATCAGGTCTGCCCTAATTCACATCTAGTCTAGTTCTGCAAACCGGAGGATTAAAAATAGTAATAGTAATAATAGTCAGAAGATTTGAAAGTAAATTTAGGAGGTTGGAGAGGATGTAGGAGTACAGAGTCAGTCTGTGGAGATCGATGTAATCAGGAAAGATGTTTACATGGACAAAATTATTTGCAGCACAAATCACCTTAATCACTGGAGATCCTTAGCCCAGGAAAGCCTTGTATCACACAGCTATTACGTTTGCTCTCCTAAATTACTCTTTTTTTTTAATTTAAGAATCAATTCCTTGACTCTTCAGAGCACTCCAAAACCATGGCTAGATAATTTCCTTCTTTCCTGAGCAGTTACATAAATAGGCACTAATAAGGCACTAATTGCACTAATTATTTTTCATCTCAGAATTATCATTAATTGTCCAGGTATTTGAGTGCAGCGTGTTTTTTATTTTAACCGTGCTTGCCTACCCCTCTTACCAGCCCCAGAATTCCTCCAGATGGCTCCTGCTCCATCCCTTCTCCCCGTTCTCCAGCAGGTCTCTCCTGGTTCCCCCCATTTGCTTTGTTGTATCTCCAGAGCAAACAGTTCCAGGCTGCTCTGCTGAGGAGGGCCAGCAGCTCTTTTCCCCTCAATCCCCTCCTAAAACTGAGGTGTCCTTCCATTGCCCCCTTTTCCAGGCAAACAGCCTTGAGTGCTCCGCAGGAATCTCTGTTTCTCCTGAGAGCTGCACCAGCAGAAAGCGGTGCCCCATGAATCACAGAGCTGGCAGTGCTGATATATCTCTGTTCAGGGGGGTCAGCTCTTCAGGTGAGACCTTTGGGGCAACGTTTTCTGCTTCCCCAGCTGCAAATCATGGCTTAATCTTCCTCCTTTGCCACTTGACCCCTTTCCTTCAGAGGTTGATGCATGTTTCTCCTTGAACACCCTCTAACTTGGGAGATGGGAGCTGGGAGTGAACATTTGGTAAGTTTATAGCCTTGGCTATTAGGGAAACAATGATGTTTGTGGGTGTCTGAACAGTAAAATTGCCACACTTTCTACTTTCTTATTAAGTGACTCTTACTCTGCCTAAAATGAGGCTGTTAGGCAGATGAGGGGAGACAGAGTGTTTGGGAATAGGGATTAATGGTGATCCTGCCACACAGGACATCCAGCTGCTCTGGTTTGTATTCCTGCTTACCTGGCTGCAGGGTCCTGCTAAAACACAACAAAACCAATGGTACCTGATTCCTGTTCAAATTCACCCAGACCTTCTGCCTCTGAAGCACAGGGCTTACAGAGGCATCAGATGAGGTCAGGTTTCTGACTGTCAGACTGGGCTGTTCCCTTCTCTGCGATGGTTTCTCTCTTTTTGAGAGCTGAGTCATTCAGAATAAGGGTTGTATCCATGGTGAGTGAATTTGAGAGGGTTCATCCCCAGTGGAATGCCAGCTCCAGTCAGAGAGACAGACTTGGCTGCTGAGGTGAGCAGGGTGTGTATGAGACCCAACTGAGGATGATCTTGGTCCAAAAAATCACCTGGTTTGTTTTCTGTGATGAAGGAGTTCTCCAGCATTAGGTACTGAAGGCTTTTGATTTAGGCAAATCAAATTAAATGCCCAGGTGGAGCACCGAGAGTGAAAACCAGTCTCTTTTCTTGTGAGTGATAGTGCCTGGTTAATCTCCCAGCATCCTCCACAAGCTGGCTGGAAATGAAAGCATCCCTGTGACCTGGGCAATGCTCTCTGAGAAGTATGATAGAAGAAGGAAAAAAAAAACAAACAAACCCAAAGCTTTCATTTTTTTCACGACCTGACCCTGTCTCATGGTGATCTCAAGAGAGGTGGCCGTGCGGGCTGCAAGGAGCACTTGGTGGCTACCTGGAAGCCGTGAGACTGAGCTTTGAGTGGCATGAAGGGGCCTTGCTGTCCTTTCCATGGATGCTGGCTGGCCATGGCAGCAATCCATGCTCTCCAAACTGGGCTTCCTGCGTGGCTCGCCTCAGTCAGGACTTTGATTCCTTACTGGCCGTTTGACCTTGTCTCGCTGCAAGGTCAAGAGCAGTAGAGCAGTGACTCCATCACAGCTTATTTCCCATTTTCGGGTGGGTCTGGGATCTAGCCCAAGAGCCTTCACTCTGTGGCACCTTTGGATGCTTTGCAAGTCACTGGCAGGAGCATTTCCCTGCTTAAGGAGGAGTTATAAGAAGGATATTTTTGGGGCTTTTAGCACTGATGAGATTTACTAAAAAAATGTGTTGATTTCTCCTGATTTGAGAAAAAAAAAAAGCCTTTTAGCGTTCACCTCCCTTCTCCCATTGGCATTAATTTCTTTAAAAAAGTGAACATTATTGAAATACATGGGATTTTTTGCCTGCACCTGAGAGAGGCCTCGGCTCTGCATCTGTGCAGTGTGAAGGAAACAAAGCTGCTTTTCTCATTGAATTGATGCCCAGTCCTGGTTGAGATGGTGCATGGAAAAGAATCCCTATGGCCACAAAGGAGTTTCAGAGTATTTTCCACATAGGAAAGCTCGGTTTGGGATCTGAGCTGCTTCAGGGTGAGACAAGTTCAGCTGTTCTGGGAGAGACTGAAAGTTCAGCTTTTGTGTTCCTGCTCTTACCTGTGTTTTGGACAAAAATTAACCTCACAAGGCACCTATTTTCCCTTGGCATTCAAAGTCTGCTAAAATGCCCGTGTGGATCACTGTATTCTTTGCTGGAATTAAAGGGAATTCCATCTTCCTCACCCTTCTCCAGGAACCACACCACCTGAACATTTTTTGAGCGATGAGTAAAAGCCCTTCATAAGTTTATTTTGCCGCCACATAACCCTAAAATCACTGGATATTTATGGTGAAACGTTGTCAGTTTGGGGTGCCTTTGGGCAGAGAAGCATCCCTGGACAAGCTTGAAGCCACTATGAATAGCAAGAGCCAAACAAACTGCAGCAACGAGCTCTTCAGTGCTCTCAGGCTCAGTCTGAGGAGCTCTGCTGTATTCGTAGAAGCACTTCTGAAATCCTCACATTTGGGGTATAATTAGTAATTTTGAGATGGACTGGACTGAGCTGTGAGGTTTGTGTGACACAGGTTGTTCACACCTTCGTGTGGGTGAGACACCTAAAGTGGGTGTCTCCGTCAGCCCAGTCTGTGGTGTCTGTCAGGATTCAGCTCATCCTGAGACGGCCATAGAATTATGGAATGGTTTGGATTGGAAGGGACCTTAAGGGCTGTGAAGTTCCAACCCCATCCTGCCATGGGCAGGGGCACCTTCCAGTAGACCAAGTTGATCAAAGCCTCCTCCAACCTGGCCTTGGACACTTCCAAGGATGGGGCAGCCAAAGCTTCTCTGGGCAACCCGTGCCACTGAAAGAATTTCTTCTTATATCTAAGCTAAACCTGCCTGCTCTCAGTGTGAATCCATTCCCCCTTGTCCTGCCACTCCCCTTGTCCCCAGTTGCTCTCCAGCTCTCTGGGAGACCCTTTAGGCACTGGAAGGGGCTCTGAGGTCTCCCTGGAGCCTTCTCTTGTCCAGGTGAACACCCCCAGCTCTCAGCCTCTCTCCATGGCAGAGGTTCTCCATCCCCCTGAGTACCTTCGTGGCCTCCTCTGGACTCACTCCAACAGCTCCACGCCCTCCTGGGGTTGGGGATCCCAGAACTGGGCACTGCCCCAGGTGGGGTCTTACAGGGGCAGAGTAGAGGGGAAGAACCCTCTCCCTCACCCTGCTGGCCACGCTTCTTTCCATGAATCCCAGGATATGTTTGGCTCTCTGGGCTGCAGGATTGGTGACTCCCCAGGGGGTGTGAGACGTATGGGGTTGGCAGTTTTGACGCAGGACTTGTTGTCCTTTCACTTCTGAAATGGCAGCATTAGGTGTGGTGGCCCACCAGGACATCTCGAGTGACCCCTGAACCACCCCTGAATGGAATGAGGGAGTTTCCCTTCAGGGTGAGCGATTCAGACAACTCTGGTCCTTCCCACCTGACTCACATTACACTAAGAAATGCAGTAACCCTTGGCTTTTTGGGGAGAGGCGTGGAATCATTTGTGCCTTAGCCGGACTAAAGTGATCTTTGCACATTCCCAGTTCCTCTGTGTGCTCCAGGGAGGATGAATGGTTATCCTCATGCCTTGGAGCCTCAGCAACCTGCTGCAGAGGTGGATGAATCCATGCCCCTCAGCTTTTCTGAACAGACATGAAACAATAAAGGCTTTTTTTCTCAGTTAATTTTATCATTTTTGTGTATTGTTTCCTTTTTCATTCCCTATTTTACCATTATGTTTGATAAGTTGGAGGTGTAGCTTAAACACTGTTTTTGGGTTTTTTTAAAGCTTCTGTTAAAAAGGTTTTAATTCCTCTGGAATGCAGATTCGTTTAGAGCCGAAAGATATTTTAAAGTCATAATTTACTGAAAGAAGATTTGTTCAAGTAAATCAGACAGAAGCTTTTAAGTGTCAGCATGTTTAATTAAGGGTAGGATTTTATGTGGTTTTGTTGTACTGCTTGTATAAGCTTACAAAAAAAAAAAAAAAGAGGAAATTATTTCCATAAATATTTTGAAATGTCATTTTGATTCCACTAATATGTTAAACCCTTCAAAGTAATACCTTCCCTGTTCAACTCAAAGCAGTCGGATTAACTTTATCTATCCTCCATTTATCGCTGCTCCCATCAGTTCCTGACAGGAAAAACCTTCTAGGTTTGGCAGGAAAAATGGGTTGCCAGATTGCAACATTTGCATTTAACCGCGTAATACACTCGCCGCATTAATAACTGTATTTATGTGACAGATCTCACCCTTAAGAATCCCAGAGCTCCAGATATGTGACAACCCTGTGATAAATGACAAAAGCTGGGGATGAACTGCAGAACTCTCCAATGATGATAAATTCATCTGCTTTTGACCGCCTTCCCTGCTTAGAGAGGTCCTTGGAGTATCCCCCTCACATGCCTGAATGGCTTCTAATGGTCACTACAAATCAATCTGTCAGAGAAGTTTTTTCTTTCCAGTGTTTTCCTCCCGGATTGTCCTTGCCGGAGGTCTGAGGTGGCCAAAGGAACGGTGGCTTCCCACGTCAAAGTGGCCTTAGGACGTAGTCCGTGAATTTTAAACCCTGTGGTGATGGAGCAATGGTTACTTGCTTGTGGCAAGTGATGGATGCTCCAGGAGATGCAGGATGGGGACAAGGAAAGACCAGCTATCTCCTCTTGAGGGTCTTTTACTGCCACTGCTGCTTCTGTCATTTTTTTCATGCTTTCATGTCTCAGCCCATGGTTTGTGTTCTCTCCTCAGTGCAATGGTGGGTCATAAAATCTCAAAGTGGGTGAGATTGGAAGGGACCACAGTGGGTCATCTGGTCCAGCCTCCCTGCTTAGGCAGGGTCATCCCAGAGCACATGGCACAGGACTGTGTCCAGATGGTTCTGGAATTTCTCCAGGGAGGGAGACTCCATAACATCCCTGGGCAACCCATTCTGGTGCTGGGTCACTGCACAGCAAAGAAGTTCTTCCTCATGTCCAGGTAGAACTTCCTGGGCATCAGTTCCTGTCTGTTCCTCTTGTCCCATTGCTGGGCCCCCTCGAGCAGAGCCTGGTCCATCCTCTGCCCTCTCCCTGCACACACTGATGGACATGGATGAGGTATCCTCTAAGTGTCTCCTCTGGAGGCTGAACAGCCCCAGCTCCCTCAGCCTTTCCTCATGACAAAGATGCTCCAGTCCCTTCAGCATCTTTGTAGCCTCTACTGGACCCTCTCCAGGAGCTCCAAGTCTCTCTTGCCCTGAGGAGCCCAGAATTGGACACAGCTCTCCAGATGTGCCTCACCAGGGCTGAGTGGAAGGGCAGGATCACCTCCTGACCTGCTGGCGATGCTCTTCCCAAAGCATCTCAGATGCCATTGGCCTTTGTGGCCACAAGGACACACTGCTGGTCGTGGACAGCTTGTTGTCCATCAGGACCCCCAGGTCCTTCTCCATAGAGCTCTGCAGAGTCTGGGAAAAAGGAGTGCGTCCACTCATTGCTTGGTGTCTCTGCAGCTGAAAACCTTGTTGCTTGGGAGCCCAAGCCCTCCCACAAATCCTTGTTCCCACCTCCAGTTTGCAGACTTGCCCGTGGGTTTCAGGCCCAGCTGGTTGAACACCGTGGCTGTAACATCTCCAGGGGAGCTGACGACCTGGAGAAGTTGTTACCACAGTGTGAGCCCAGGTCCTTGCACATGAACTCCAAGGATCTGCAGGGATGTCCTGTTGTCTTTATGCCATTCAAAGCACAGACCTGGGTAAACAGAGAGTGAACAAGTATTTTGACTTCTGCCAACGATTAGATATTGTAAAAATGAGCCTCCTCACTCCATGCCCCCCTTTGGTGCCCCAAGAGAAACCTGGATAATCCTGTGGCATCCCACTTCCGTGGGAGAGGGAGCACCCAAGATTTGTAGATGCTCGTTGTCCAAAGGAACAGCAAAAGTCAGAGGATCCACAAAAAGCTTCCAAATTTTTATTAGGAAATCAGAGACTTGGATGGAAATTGGGATAAGTTAGTCCCTGACTCGGTGTGAGCACAAGGCAGCGGGATTTGTGTAAAGGATAAAAGGGAAGAGAAAGAGGTGAATTAAAGGGAGGGAGAGAGGTAAGGAAGGGAGGAAAGAAGGGAGGGAGGGAGGGATAGCTGGATATTCCTATGTGTAAAAAATGCTGCCATGTTTGGTCTTTTCATAAATTTATTCTTGGATATTTATCTGGGAAATGCTGATTTCACACTGATGTTGTTCTAATTTTTGTTTGTTTTATGGGTGATAGAAGGAGGAATAGATAAATAGAATAAAATGTTCCTTCTCTTTCCATCTCTTAGGCCACCATGATAGTTTTTCTGATTTTTCACAAGCTTTTCTGAGATTAATCATTGAAAAATATGCAATTTTCCCTTCCAAATGTTACCAAAATAGTAGCTTTTTCGTTTGGAGTTAATTTCTTTTTCCATTTTCCTGCATTAGAAATGAAATGTGGTATTTGATTAGGTTAAACATTGGCATTTCAAGGCAACAGAGAAAAGTTCATCCACCCTCACCTTGAAAAACAAACCAGCTTCAAATATTTGGCCTCTTTCTTCCTGCAGAATTAGAGATAGTGCAGGACAAGTTCCCGTTTTGGTAGCACAGCCTGCAGAGGGCAAATAATTGTATATTTGGGGAGAAATATCCACAGGCAGGAAAACTGAAAATAAAGATAATAAAGGAGAGGGAGAGGGAGAGGGAGAGGGAGAGGAGAGGAGAACTTGAATACAACATTGATTGGTTGTTACTGATATCACAGCTTTTTAGAATTTAGCATGAGAATTAACAGATTTATTCCAGAAAATGATGATGATCAGCCATGAGTCCACAACCTCCTCTTGAATAACAAAGCTGAAGGTCAAGTGTTTGACAAACATGTGGTTTATTTTGAAATAGTTTAAACCTCAAGGGGGTTATTTGTGTTTACCAGGACATTTTCTATTGCTGTCTGCTTATATTCTCCCTTTGTTCAGAAAACACAGATGCAGTTTGTACGTGGAGACTTTCCCTGTTCCCATCCTGTGATCTTCATGCATCCAGTCTTGCAGAATAATGAACAAGTCGTGTCATGCCTCTTTCCTGGATTGCAGTGTCACGAATTGGGAATTTTATTTCTAGATTTAAGATAATGAAGTCCCTCAATACTCTCCTTAGGGGTTAAACTCACCGAGGAGGAATTTTCAGCCTCCCTTAAAAGTTATTTAATTCAACATTGATACGGTAAATAGGTCCAGGAGGTTAAGATGGCACACGTGACTCCCCGTGCTTTGCCACAGTAAATAGTTCCATGAAGTTTGAGTAGGTTTGAGTTGTGAGTGCCACGAGGGCTCTGCCACTTTGGTCCCATGGCAACAATCACGTTATGAAAGGTGCAGACAAAGCAAACTTGCTAAAACATTCCAAAGGTGCAGCCTCGAATCAGTGGTTTGTTTCAGCCGGATTTCTCCTTCTCTTTCTCTCTCAGGCTGCAGGAAACAGTAACCCTGTGTGCCGAAGTCTTGTCTAACATCCATTTAGGTGGTGTTAAAAATGATAATATCCCCCATTTCGGCGTAAAAAACGGAGGAATCTGTCGCCTTGAGAGGAGGTGATTGTGGCTGAAGGCCAGTCTTGCTTCGTGAAGGCAAAACCTGGGCTGGGAGAGAAACACAAATGTAGCAGCACAGGAAGGAGCAGCAGCTTTTGTTCCTGGTGCTGACTCCCAGGAGGTACAAACCGAAAAATCCTGGATGTGGCCAAAAATAGCAAAATAAGTAGCTGTTCTGTGCTGTCCAAGCCTGTACCATCCTTGAGTGAAAACGCTGCTTCTAGAGGCGCTTCTGAGCTTGGCTCTGTGCAAGTCTTCAGGGGAGACTCATTGGGGTGACTAAGCAAAGATATAAAATGAAAAGTGTTGTTTTAAGTTCGATCAACAAGAACTTTGCTGCCTGTGGGATGAGGGGGGAGGTAAATTAGGGTCACTGGTTGAGGTGAACCTGTCCCTGGTGGAAGGAAGGAGGGGAGGGCAGGACAGGAGTCCCTTGCACTGCAGTTGCAGGTACAGATGGAGGTTCCACATCTGAAATCCTGTGCTCAGTTTTGGACCCCTCTCTACAAGAAAGACATTGAGGGTTTGGAGCGTGTCCAGGGAGGGGCAACAGAGCTGGGGAAGGGTCTGGAGCACTGGGAGCAGCTGAGAGAGCTGGGGGGGTTCAGTCTGGAGAAAAAGAGGCTCAGGGGAGAACCTTGTTGCTCTCTAAAACTCCCTGAAAGGAGACTGTAGCCAGGCCAGAGTCTCTTCTCCCAAGGAGCAAGCAATAGGACAAGAGGAAACATCCTCAAGCTGTGCCAAGGGAGGTTTTGACTGTATATTAGGAAAACTTGTGGGTGATCAAGCATTGGAACAGGCTGCTCAGGGCAGTGGTTGAGGCCCCATCCCTGGAGGGATTTAAAAGACACGTAGATGTGGCATTTGGGAAACCTGGTTTAGTGTTGGGCTTGTCAGTGCCGGGCTAACAGTTGGACTTGGTCACCTGAAGGATCCCTTGCAACCCAAATGATCCTGTGCTCCTGAGGCGGTGCCAGCTCAGCGAGAGCAGGAGAAGCTGGGGTTGTGCTGGCAGGGAGCAGGGCTGATTGGTGTCAAAATGACTGTCCGTGGATGGAGTCCCGAGAGTCGAAAGAGGTTGGCGAGGTCAGTACCTGGAGAGCTTCTCTCACGTGCAGGATTGCAGCGTTTTCTCCCCCCACCCCGTGCAGCTCTACGTGCGCTCAGCTCCTTTCAGTGTAATTACCCAGCAGCAGAGCCTGGTGCCTGACATTTTATTTTTGGTGGGTTTATGGCACTGCACACGGTTGCAGTTGTGCTGTTACACAGCGAGGATCGAGGCAAAATCGTCTCAGATGGCTCGACTGGTGCTGATGGATCGTTTCCCTGTACAGACCATTTCACTGCCTGAGGGAGCAGATTGCAAATGGGATTTAATGCGGGTCGGTATTAAGTGCTGAGATGGTGGAGAAGGTGGGCAAAACAGCTGAGTTATTCGCCAGAAAGCAGGTTACAGCAGCAAGTTGACAGGAGATTTCGATTATAATGTTGATAAAGCCCCTCAGTCTCTCCTGCTTGATTTGTGACTGGAGTTAGAAGGAAAATCCAGCTTTGTCACATTGTCTGAAGAGCAGAAATGAAAGGGAGTAAGATTATTGAATTGCTGAGCATGGAAAATTCCCCCAAGCCCTGTAGAATAATGTGTTTTAGTGATGCTGTACAGGTTGTAAAGGTCAGTTTGCACTTCAATTACAAATCTAGGTTTAAAGGTTGTAAAGGACAGAGGAAAAATAGTGATTTCTTCTTTTTTTTTTTTTCCCTTTATAATTACCTCTCAGAGTGCTGATAATGTTTCAGACTCATTTGTAAAAAGATTTCACAGCTCTATAGCAACAGGCATTTTAAAAGCCTTGGTGGAAGTGCTGAAAATCCAGGTCCCCTTTTTATTTCTTCATTTTACAGATGGACAAAATAAGCCTTTTAAATTTTTAACGTTTGACAGTGAACTAATGACAAAGTTGGGAAGGAGCCTGTCATGAAAGGTTCAGCCAAATATCAAACCAACTTCAAATAAAAAGAAGCCACACATTTTTTTAATTCTTATTTTTAATTTTTTTTTTCTTATCCTTTTCCAGCAGAATTCTGGTTGTTTATCATCTTTATTGGATGTGATTTCACACAGAGCTGCAAGAGCAGGGTCTTTGCATCCCAGGTAAATCTACAGCTGACCCAGCTGACAAAAGAAAAGTTTTCCCACAATAAGTAAATGGCCAAAAAAACCCAGAATAACCGGTTTTTTTTTTTTGGTCCTGCATAGATTTGAGTGGAATAGGGTAAGAAATGTTAGTTTTAAGTAGGTGAGCTGATGCATTTTCCCCAGCAAAGGGTACTTTGCCATCCCATAGCTCCATATGTATCTCTTTTCCTTGGCTCTGCCTGAGTGACCACACTGCTAACAAGCCATAAAAAGACAAAGCAGGGCCACAGGGTAAAGGTTGCTGCATTACGGGACCAGGCCATGCTAATTATAGCACTGAAAAGTGACTTTTAAGTGGATTCACCTAAATTACTACATTTTTCAGGCTGGTTGAGGGAAGGTTTTTTTCCCCTCTCTCACCAGGCAAGGGAAGCTCCCTCTATTTTATGCGTCTCTTCGTTCAACCAATTGCGCCTGTGAGATGGACAATTAAAAAAGCATCTGTTTTTTTTATGGCAAGAGCATTTTATGAGCCATGGAGGTTTCCTGCGTGGGGGAGGAAGATGAGGGATGGAAAATGTGGCCATAAGGAAACAAAACAAAACAAAACAAAAAAAAAAAAAAAGGAAAAGAAGAAACCTTGGAAAATGCTCTTCTAAAAGCTGTGGGCTGTGTGTGCACCTCCTGAGCTGCCTGGCTTTGCCCACACAGCAGAACGTTGGGCAAATGGGCTGGTGACAGGATGGGTGGGGAGCTCTCTTTGTGGTTTGCTGCTGATGCTCTTGGGATGAGCAGTTGGATAGAGGCAATGGAAGTGCTTTTGGGTGTCAGACGGGGCGCGTGCCTCCCAACGCAGTTCCTGTAACAGGCACTGAGAAGGGCCAGGATGCTTCTCCACGTTCTGCTTCTTGGGAAACAAGGGGTGGGTGGATGTTCTGGGTAGAGGTGCTGGACTTTCAGGGGGATGGCTTTTCCCTGTCCTGCCTGGTGGGAAATGTCACCAGTGCCAGAGAAGGAGAGAGGAATCAAAGGATGGAGGGGCAATATTTGTTGTGTATCCTGGGCTGCATCCAAAGCAGGGTGAGAGAGGTGACTCTGCCCCTCTGCTCTGCTCTGGTGAGACCCCACCTGCAGAGATACATCCAGCTCTGGGGTTCCCAGCACGGGAAGGACATGGATCTGTTGGAGCGAGTCCAGAGGATGGACTTAAAGGGATGGAGCAGCTCTGCTGTGGGGAAAGGCTGAGAGAACTGGGATTGTTCAGCCTGGAGAAGAGAAGGCTTCGGGGTGACCTAGTTGCAGCCTTCCAGGACCTGGAGGGAGCTACAAGAAAGATGGAGAGAGATTTTACAAGGGCCTGGAGTGACAGGAGAAGGGGGAATATTTTCAAAGTGAAAGGGAGGAGGTTTAGATAAGATATTAGGAAAATATTCCTGGCTGTGAGGGTGGTGGGGCCCTGGAACAGGATGGCCAGAGAAGCTGTGGATGCCCTATTCCTGGAAGTGTTAAAGTGTGGGTTGGATGGGGCTCTGAGCGACCTGGGATAGTGGAAGGTGTCTCTCCCTGGCCACGGCAGGGAGGTTGGAACTGGATGATCTTTAAAGCCCCTTCCAACCCAGGCATCTCTCTGATTCCATGATTCCATGTGTTTTGAAGTATCTCAGCTGTTCTGCTGGGGGGCTGGCATATGAGACATCTTAATGCCAGGAACTGATCTGAGCTTTGACAACTGACTCCACACAAAATCCGTGGCCAAACCCCCCCCCATTTCCTGTGACACGGCTCTTCCCGCTGTGACTTCTCCTCTAGAGGCAGCTGTGGGCTTTTGGATCACGTCTCCTCCCAAAAATCTAAGCATGCTGAGCCAGGAGAATTTGGGAGGTGGGGTGTAATGTTGCCACCCAGTCATCCCAGTCACGCTCCCAGGTCCCTGGTCATGGCCTGAGTGGAAAGTGCTCGGCGTGCGCGTCATGTGGGATGTTTAGTGCCTGTTAGTCACAGCCAAGGAAACGTCAGCTGTGCTTCATCCTAATTTTTATGAAGCCACTGGGGCTCGTTTCCTTTCTGCTCAAGCAGTGCAACCAACAAGCATTATTTTAGCATTGAACTGTATTTTTTTCCCCCCCAAGTATATAACTGTAGATGCACTGTGCATGTAGGTGTGTCTGTGCACAGTACCCTTAGAGAAATACATAAAACATTTTAGTAGCTATATAAAATAATGATTTTGTGTTGTGTTTCCAAGTGTCTTGTGTGTCAGTGTGAGGGGTGTCTGTCTGCCAGACAGACACATAAAACTGAGGCACGGAAAGAGATGAAATGAAAAAAAGATTGAGATTTTTATTTATTTATCCAAAGGCCCATCCAGCAGCTTTAGGGACACAGTTTTGTGGCCAGTGGAGCAGTTACAGTGCCTGATCCTGCTGCAACATTTTCTCCTCCCTCTGAGAAGGTTTCCCCCTTTTCCATCCTGCAACGTAGAGGTATCAGAGATAAAAATACAGTCTGGTCTAGTGGAAGGTTTCCTGCCCATGGTGGGGGTTTGGGATGAGATAATCTTTAAGGTCCCTTCCAGCCCAAACTATTCTATGATTCTAATAAAAAACAGAGATTATTTTATGTGCATAGCAAGGATATATAATCAAAGAGTTACACACCTCCTCTTCCATTTATAATGTGTAAAACTCATTACGTATTGAATATTTTAATGTTGGGATCTTCTCTCATTCAAGATTGCTGACCCTCTCTTTTTCTTTTCCTTTGTTGTTGGGAGGTGACACTTGTCAAATGGCAAGATGATGGATAAGGAGTTAAAAAGGAGATGCTCGTGCTTATCGGTGATTGTTAAATCCTGCTAAAAGCAAAACACATCATCTTTGCTTGTGAGGACGCTCCTGAGTCCAGCTGTGAGATCCCAGAGCGATCGTGCAGCTCTTAGAAACCCACAGCGTCTCTTACAGCCGTTGTCCGGATTTCCCTTTCGGAGGAAGCACATTTTCCCTGGACTGGTCCAAAGCAATTTTCCCAATGCACCCATCCAAACAAATACACACCAAACCATCCGAGCACCTGCTTCCCTCTCTGCATTCAGCAGGGGCTGTGACATGGGGAAGGGCTGGGAGGAGCTGGTTTATGCATGAGCCCCTGTGCCTGCTCAGCCAGAGCAGATTATTCCCGTGCGGATGGGTTGTGTTCCCCAAAAGTGCACCTTGGTGGATTCCCCCTCCCGTCCCTTCCCTCCATGTTTTCGCAGGACTCGAGGCAAATGACAAGTCCCAAAGGATCCAAGTCATTTGTTGCTGTTGTGACTGCGTGGAGTGGAGTTCTATTATTCAGAGGTTTGCTGCTGGTGGGGAATTGTGTCTTGGACTGCGTTCACGTTGATCTTTTCCCAAGGTTTTGGAAGGGACCGGTCAAACTCAGTCTTCGTAGGCTCAGCCCTGAATTCTTATTGTTCTCTAAAGCACTAAGAAATTATTACGTGCTGATTAGGCTTAAAATAAAGAAAATCCATGAGAATTAAAAACCAGCAAAGAGGTGGTTCCTTGTGTTGTGAAATGCAGGATGTTCTGAATAGTTCACCAGGGGCTGCCCTTGCTGGATCATGGCCAAATCTGCTTTTGCATGTTGATCAACATCTGAACAGGAGTATTTGTGGACTCAGATGCAGCTCAACAGGAGCCACAATATTCCCAAATGGCATTAGGGTCCTGCAACTTGCTCTCCTCACCCCTTGTGCAAAGAAAATGGGAAGAGGAGGAGAATAAGCAGGCAAGATGACCAGCTCTGTGGTGCCTTCTATGTGAATATTGCCCTGGAAAGGAAACTTCCCTTGAGTCTCCCACGAGACCATGGACCATGGGCCATGTTTGGTGTTGCCCAGAGAGGTTGTGGCTGCCCCATCCCTGGAAGTGTTCGAGGCCAGGTTTCATGTGACCCTGAGAAACCTGGTCTAGGGAGTGACATCCCTGTCCATGGCAGGGATTTGGAACCAGACGATCTTTAAGGGTCCTTCCAACCCAAACCATTCTGTGAGAGGCTCCACAGTTTCTGATGTTCCTCTCTGAGGTTTCTGTGTACACAAAATGCCTTAGGATGAGCTGTTGGACCTATCAAGGAAATGTGGTAACTCGATAAATGACAATGCAGGCAGCATTTTACTCATCAATGATGGTGCAATGAGGGGAGTAGGATCTGAAGGAGGCATTAAACCTGGCATTTGTAGAGTGGGGAAATCACCAGCATTGAGGGGGAGCTAGAACATGATGGACTGTTTATTGTGAGAGAGGAGAGGTTTATGACGAGCTCAGTGTTCTCCCCATTGCCTTCTGTTTTCATGGAGGAGCAGAGTTTCCAGCTGAAATCAAAGTTTCCCTAAGCAAGAACAAAACCGTGCTGAGAGAAACCAGGAAAAAAATAAACAACACCAGTAAGGAACCTCATATTGTATTTTAAACTCCCCTTGGCACAGCGTAAGGTGACTGTAAAATTGCAAAGATGCCTCGAAAACACAAACTCTGAATAATTCCTGGGCGAAATGAAGAACTGGATTGGCTTCAAAAGAATGCTGTACATAATAAAGTGGAATAAAGTAGAGAAAGCTGACTCCAGCCTTTCATTTGCACCCATAAACATTCATGTTTGGGGTTTTTTTTCAGGCCCTTCTTCCCTCCCTCGTCAATTGGCTTAACAAAAATCACTCCCTTTCTCCATGGAAATATGACTTGCGTGAATTTTATAGCCCTTCCACCTTGATGGATGCAGTAGCACATCTATGCTCTGACCCACCTGCTATCTTGGATCCTGTGATTTGTTATTTATTGCACCTGTGATTTTGCTGCATTTTCTTGACCACTCTTTAAATATTTTTCTGGCTCAAGGATTTGGTCTTATGGGAAGCAGTTGAAGGTAACCTGGAGGAAATGAGGGTCAGGGAAGACCTTATTGCCCCCTACAGATATCTGAAAAGAGGGTTTAGTTTTACCTCTTTCCCGAGGTAAAAAGGGAAAGGGTGAGATGAAATGGCCTCCAGTGGCACCAGGGGAGGTTCAGAGGGGATGTTAGGAATCATTTCTTCGTGGAAGGGGTTGTCAACAACTGAAACAGGGAAGTGGTAGAATCACCATCCTTGGAAACATTTGAAAAACATGTGGATGTGGCACCTGGGGACGTGGTTTGATGGTGACCGTGGTGGTGGTGCTGGTTAATGGTTGGACTTGGTGATCTTCAAGGTCTTTTCCAACCTGAATGGTGCTGTGATCTAATATAATGTCTGAGGTTTATGTGCAGCCATTTGTGTGCATTAGTAAGTTTTTTCAGTATTTAAAGAGGTGCTGCTTGGTGTATAAATGTCTGAGGGCTTGGGAATAATGCTCGCTATTTGTAATGAGCTCAGTTTTCCTTCAGTTGTGGGTTAGGATTATTTCGTGGGTTTGTTTTGTTGGGGTTTTTCAAGGACTGGAGTAATTTTTAATCCAATTTACTTGTCACAGCTGTGATTACTCAATATGGGAAACAACAATGGACAGATTATTTTTAATCCTTTTTTAATCATTTTCCCCTCTTTAGTTTTTTTGCTGTTAACACGTGGCTGCAGAGTCTGAGCTGTGTA
Organism: Pseudotriccus pelzelni; assembly: GCA_035584735.1. Classification (NCBI taxonomy): domain Eukaryota; kingdom Metazoa; phylum Chordata; class Aves; order Passeriformes; family Tyrannidae; genus Pseudotriccus; species Pseudotriccus pelzelni. The sequence continues at coordinate 148,095,202 of JAWMRA010000078.1, read as the reverse complement.
TTGTGGAACATTTAACTCCGACTTCTGAAAACCAGATTGGTGAGAATAAGGACAAGCAAGAACAAAAAAAAAATTATACAATTCTTTGTTTAGCTATAAACCCTTAAGTGTGGCCTCATGGCAACCCCAATCCCTATTTTATTCAGAGAAGAGGTGTTAAGAGGAAAAAACTGTTTTGTTTGTGTATAACCCACCGTTATTTTATTATTAAACGATTTGTAGCAACGCCTTTAAAATGCTCCAGTGCAGAATGAACAATCTGGGGTCTCACCACCTTCCTTCTGGCTCTTGAGTTTTCATGGGGGAGAAACAGAGGAGCCCTTATCCCCCTCCATGCCCCAAAAAAAGCACCTGACACTGCTTGAGGCTTTCAGGTGATGTTGGCATCTCTCTTTTTAAAGATGTAGGTAAAGTAGTCCATGTTGTTTTAGCCATCCAGTTTCCAAGCACCTCGATAAGAGGAAAACTGGAATGCTTGAGTAAAAATGGAGATATGAAACCTGCTGTCCCTCCCTCTGCTCATTCCCAGTCTCCATATTTGTCCTTTGTCCTCTGACAGAGGTGCTACATCTGCCTTTCCTGGGTGTGAAACTCTCCTTCATGTGGTAATTATGGGCCACCTGATTTAAACACATTAAAAAGAAGTCCCGCTGCCGTTTATTTGCGTATTTATTTCGGGGCTTTATTCATTTGTTTGCTTTGATAAATAACCTGACTCGTCTGAAAATGTGCAAATGGCTGCAGTCCCTCCGGGGTGTCCCTGCTCCATCCTGGCTCTCTTCTGTTCCTCAGATAAAAAGCTCTGTTGTTTTCCAATTTGTTTCTGTGAATTGTTGTGAAAATTTACGTTCAAACAACAAGCAAAGAAACAAAATGAATTACATAATAGCATGCAAAAAAAGTGTTCTATAAAAATCAATGTGGTGTAGCCTTCACACTACTGAAGTAGCTGGGCTTAAATTTGGTCTTTGACTTGAGTTCTTGACTAAAGCCAGTGTTTCTGGCTAAAATATTACAAGTGAAATTCCAAGCCTAAAATAATTCATCGTGGCCTGAGCATTTGGGTTTGGCACACCCCTGAATTTATCTCTGTCCTGCCTCCATTGCAGTGATGTCCAAGCTCCTGGTATTTATTACGGTTTTAGTCAGCGGTCCTTTGAATAGCAGAGGAAGGTTTGTGAAACTCCTCCAGTGTTTACTTCACTGGGGCAGCAGCTGCGCTGAGAGTAATAGCAATAAGGATGAGAAAGATTGCTGGGAGGTATTTTAGTCACTGTCAGAATCACTATTTCACTTTCCAAGCAGGGCTGTGTCTCTCAGGTCAGCACTGGGGCGGTGTCTGGGGACTGAGGGATCCAACAAAATACACCGAGCTCATCAATTTGCATGGAAATGTGCCCCTGGCACCTTCCAGGCACCCCAACCTTGCAAGACCACGGGGCTCTCCTTTTTATTATTCCCCATATCTTTCTGGGGAGCAAAAGAGAGCACATTGTTTATGTGAAACCGTGGTTTTATTGCTATTCCACTGAATGTTTTCACAGTCTGCTTGTCCGAGTTATCTAATTACTACAGAAAGGTTCATTAATAATACAGTGAAAATTGTTGTTGCTGGTACTTTTGTTTTGTTGGTTCCCAGTTATTCAGGTTTTCTGTTCTCTTTGGCCTCTCCAAAGCTGGTTTTATCACAGGGGGAGCGCTTCTGTCATGACCACTGATGAACTGATGACTTGTGTTTACAGACTAAGATGTCTGGTACTCTCCGATGTGATTACACTCATCTGTACCTCATTTTAATCTAGGTCTTAGACAGAACAGCTACTTGTTATTGCTATAGACTGACACAAAACTAGAATAAATCTGGGCAGTGGCAAATGTCCAGACAATTGAAATTGCAGCTAAAATAAGCTCAGATGAGCTCAGGTCAAGACAAGCTCAGTCAAGTCCTCGAGACCCTGCACTGTCAGGTCAGGCCAAAAACAGTGGCTTTTTACTAAATAACATTACAGTCAAATCTAGTGACTGCTTTTCTGGTCAGACTGGCAAGGAGAAACAACAAATTTAGGTGTGGCTAATGAAAAAATGTGACTTGTTGATTTGTAGGAAGTGGGCAAATCACAGTAACCCGGGTTAGCCCAGAAAACAGGATGGAGACCAATCTCGAGTCTGTGTTATAAAGGTTAAGGTCAGTATAATAAATGACACTGTGTTTTGCCCAGTCCTTCCAGATTTGGGAAACAATTTTGAAATACGGAATGAATGATTCTGAGTGACCAACGTGCCCCTATTTAGAAATGGCTTGTGAGGACCAAGTGTTATAGTTCTAGAAAAGGCATAATCCTCTTGACACCTTTGGAGTGTAGCCTCCCTTTTTCAGGGTTATTCACTAAATCTGAGGGCAAGCAACAAATGATGCTTATTATTCGGTGCCTCAATGCATAGCACAAGGAACAAAAAGTATTCCATAGCTTTTTTTATTGCCAAAAATTCTTCTTCTTCTAGTGGGTGTAAATAACATTGGCACCTGTGTGTGTCCTTGAACAAAAAGAAGGATTTCTCTATACAAATAGAGAAAAAATGTTGAGGACTTGCATGGTTTAATTAATGCTGGGTTTATGTTTCTTTTTTAATTTGGGATGTAGGCAGTGCTCACTGTTTTTCCATGCCTGATAAATTTCACGTTACTCCCAGGAAAAAAATAATATCAGAGGGAAAAAGAAAATAAAATTTATGCCATTTTTCCATTCAAAGTTTCCCTTCGTGCTGCTTGTTCTCCTCTTCCCTCTGTATCAGCTGGATCTAGATATGGCCTCAGTCTGGAACAGTGATGGTGGAAGGATGAGATACAAACCTTGGTGAACACTTGTGGTTATAAAGCTGAGCTCAAGCTTGACTTACCTGTGTTCCATTTGGGTCATTGAAACTATGGGACTGCAAGGAGTTTTGAAGGCAGAGGGAGAAAGGAAGTGGGGAGGGAGAGGAGAGCAGGAGGTGGATGCTGCGTGCTGATTTTCCCGCATGGAAGCCGGGTCTTCATGGATGTGCCGCACCAGGAGATTCAACAACTGCTTCTAGTTTAACAACCAGCCCCACTGAACCTGACCAAATGTCCCATCCAACCTAAATTAATCCATGTTTTTAAGATAAAGTAGAAAAAACCTGGTATTTTCCAATGAGGTCTCATTCCTGTGGCCCAGACACGTGGACAGCTGTGTTGCAGAGAAACTCTGTCACACGGAATTTGGTGAGGCCACCTCAGTATAAGATTTTCTTGCCCAAAGGATTATCCTGATTGTGTGCAGCTCTCAGTAATGCAGATTTAATCTGGTTTATCCTCACCCTCTTGCTGTGGATTCAGCTTTGTTGTGTTTTGTGTGTTTTGTCCCACCTTCCCACTCTGGTTTTTAGCCTTTGCTTTCAGAAATAGCAAGATTTTCAATCAGAGACTGCTCTATCTTCTCTGCCGGTCCCACAGCTTCTTATTCCCCCCTGTTTTAAATCAGCATCTGCCTCCTTTTCTTCTCCCAAAAAACCTTCCAAGAGAAGGAAAAGCAGAGGTTGTTCATGGCCTCTCTGCTGTCACCACCACTGATGCTTGTTTGGAGAGGTTTCTGGTAGCTTTTCTTTTTACCTTCTGGGAGTCTCCTGGAGTTTCCTTCGGTTTTTTTGGTGCTTTTTCCAATTCCAGTTCTCGATTTATCTCAAAGGATCTTTCAGTGTCCTCCCCTGACACTTTTGATTGTCCTGGCACTGAACTAAACTATTAGGAAATTACTGAACTAACGAGAGTTAAAACATGTTGTCTTTCTCTGTCTGGCAGGGTGGTATTCAAACTCTGTATAATCATCTGCGCACACTGAATCCCAAATTTCGTATAACAATATAATTTGTTAATTAAACTTTCTCTGTCATGAACGCTGGGCTAATGAGCTCGTGGCTCATTACTCGGGTGGGGACAGTCTGGGTGGGGATCAATCACTTTGGGATGTGAAAGGGTTTGTGGAGACTGACCTCCAAAATCCAGTTTTTGAGGGATATGGGAGGAAAAGGCTTTTTTTTTTTTTCCCTCAGGGTCTACTTCAAAGCACAGTGTGAGCTAATGCAGTGCCAGGCTGAGAGCCCTGTGTGTATTCACAGGAGACAAATAGGATGGTGCTGATCCCTGAAGAGGAGGGAAAAGGGACACTTCTACACCCCAGTTAGGGTTGCACTGTGGGTTTTTCCACCAAGAAATGTCTCTTATGAAATCACAGATTGCTACCAGCCAGCTCCAACCATGGGAATCAGAGAATCAAGGAATCATTTAGTTTGGAAAAGACCTAGAAAGGATCACTGAGTCAAACCTTTAGATCATCCAGAGTAACCTTTAATTTTTATTTTTTTTTCCTGGTGTTATTTTTAAGAGAAGAGACTGGTGGAAAACACGAGACCATTTCCTTGCACAATCCCAGCTGGACTACCAGGGATTAGGGCTGGAAACCACAAACTCTATCCCTCTTCCCAGAGGAGCCTTCACCAGATCCACCAGTGAAGACCGTCATTGTGCCACTCACGGCCAAACCATCGCCTTAATGCTGCTTAAAGCAAGACCTGGTCTAGATCAGACTGGGTGTTAAGAGTTGTAAAAACAGATCAGTTTTCTTTAGATGTACAGGAAATGTCTTGTAGGCCTAAAGCTTCTTCCAGCTCTACCGCTTGTTTCGATAAAAAAGGTTACCTTTGTCTGAAAGTGTCTTCCACGTGTCCCCAGACCAGCACAACCACAGCAATTTACTATTTGTTACCTTGGGAGAGGAGGGAGATTATCCAGGGTAAAGAATAAAGCCCTCCTTTTTCTGCAGGTGGTCAGACTGCTGAGATTCCAGGTTAGGACTGTTGTGACTCCAGGTTAGGTCCTGGGACTTCAGGATATCCTGCTGGGAAACTCTGCAAATACATCCCTTCATTTGATAAATGCAACTTAAAGGATGGAAAATCCAAGGCAGGTTTTAGATTGTAAAGCTGAAGTGTCGTATCCCACTCTTCCCTGGGCCTGCGGGGTTGAAGCCAAGAAGAAGGGGAGGACAATAAATTACTGGGGATTACCAAAGGGAGAAAAGGAGGTTGTGTCATGTTAAATGTCAGAGGGAAAAATAGCAGCCGATCGTTGTTCTGTTGAGCAGAGACAGCCACGGTGTGTTTACAGGGAGTGGTGACAACTCTAATGACTGGTTGCAGTGAACTCCCAGGTGAGTCCTTCAGTCCAACGGCACTGGGATGTTAAATGGTGTAAGAAAGAATAATAACTATAGGATGGCATCATGTGCATCTCATGCAGCATGCCCTTCCCAAACCTTCCCAAACCTTCCCTTCCCAAACCTCCCCTTCCCAAACCTTCCCTTCCCAAACCTTCCCTTCCCTTTTTCCCCTTTCTCCCTTTCCATTTCCTCCTATTCCCTTCCTTCCCTTTTCCTTCTTTCCCTTTCCCCCTTTTCTGGTTTCTGTTTCCATTTTTTCCTATTCCCTTCTTTCCCTTTCCCTTCCCCCCCCCTTTCCCTTCCTCCCCCTTCCCTTTGCCTTCCCTTTCCCTTTTCCCTTTCCCTTTCCCTTTTCCCTTTTCCCTTTCCCTTTCCCTTTCCCTTTCCCTTTCCCTTTCCCTTTCGCTTTGCCTTTCCCTTTTCGCTTTCCCTATGCCCTTTCCCTCT